>PVKA01008021.1:0-74854 GCA_004027165.1 Ctenomys sociabilis
AAAAAAAAAAAAAAAAAAAAAAAAAAAAAAAAAAAAAAAAAAAAAAAAAAAAAAAAAAAAAAAAAAAAAAAAAAAGATTGGATTAAATCTATGTATCAGTTTTGGATGGATAGCCATTTTGATTATATTGGTTGTGCCTATCCAGAAGCATGAGATATCTTCCCTGTTTTCTAATGTCCTCCATGATTTTCTTTTTCAGAGTGATATAATTTTTATTATAGGGACCTTTCACTTCCTTTGTTAGGTTAATTCCTAAAATTTAAATTTTTGATGCCATTGTAAATGGTATTCTTTTATTAATTTATTTTTCAGTGAGTTTATTATTAATGTATAATAGTTCTGTTAATTTCTGTGTATTTTGTATCCTGCTACATTGCTGAATTAGGTTATTAATTCTAGGAGTCTTTCTTTTTCTTACCTGATTTCTCTGGCTAATGTTTTTTTTTTTTTTTTTTTTTTTTTTTGAGACAGGGTCTCACTGTGCAGTTCAGGCTGGCCTTAAGCTCACTTTGTAGCTCAGGCTGGTCTCAAACTCACAACAATCCTCCTGCCTCAGCCTCCCTAGTGCTGGGATTACAGGCATGCGCCACCATGCCCGGCTCTGGCTAATGTTTTAAGTACTGTGTTGAGCAAGAATAGGGACTGGAGAGATGGCTTTAGAATAAGCACTTCCCTGGCAAGCACAAGGGCCTGAGTTCAAGCCCTGGTTCCGCCAAAAATAAAGGAGTGGTGATAATGGGCATCCATGTCTTGTTCCTGATTTTACAGGAAAGGCATTCTTTATTTTTCCCCCATTAATATAATGTTGGCAGTGGGCTGATCATAAATGGCTTTTATGAGATAGGATCCTTCTGTACCTGTTTTCTTCATGATTTTTATCATGAATGGATGTTAGATTTGTCAAAGGTTTTTTGTGCCTATTGAGATGATCATGTGACTTTTGTCCTTGCTACTGTATATGTAATTAATTGTACTTATTGATTTGTGTATGTTGAACTGCCCTTAAATTCCCAGTGGTCATGGCAGATGATTTTTTTGATGATTTGTTGCATTCTACTTGCCAGTGTCTTGTTTAGAATTTTCATGTGTGTTAACTAGAGACATTGTCCTGCAGTTGAATCATTGTCTGGTTTAGGACTCAGGATAATGTTAGCTTCTGAGAATGACTTTGGAGTCCCCCTCTCTCAATTTTATTAAACAGTTTGACATTAAGGCTTCCTCGAAGTTCTTATAGAATCCAATTGTGAATTCATCAGGTCCTGAAATTTTCTTAGTTGGTAGTTTTGCTGTTTTGTTTTTGTTGTACTAATGGTGGTTGTTTAATGCTTCATTTTCATTGCTTGTTACTGGATTCTGCAAGATTTTTAAGTCTTCTTGGTTCAGTTTTAATAATTCATATTTACCTAAGAATCTCCATTTAGAGTTCTCAGATTTTGGCATATATGTTTGTGAAGTAGTTACTAATATTTTCTGGATCTTGCTAGTGTCTGTCTTCTTTCAAAGAATAAACAAAGTTTTGTATTTGTTTAGTCTCTATTTCACAAATTTCTGCTCAGATCTTCATAATGCCTTACCTTGTACCTTGTACAAGATCTGTATTTGGACTGTTCTTGTTTTTTTTGTCCTAGGGAAGGTCATTTATTTGCCATCTGGTTTTCTGATGTGGGCATTCAGAACCATAAACTTCTCTCATAGGATTTCCAATGTGTCCTATAAGTTCTGGCATATTGTACTGGAATTATTGTTTAACTTTTGGAACTGCCTTATTTCTTCATTAATATCCTTCAAAAGTATGTTGTTTATCTTCCATACATTTGCATAATTTCTCTGGTTTCTTTTGGTATTGTAACTGTGATCTGGTAAAGTACATGGTAACGACAGGCATTTGGTTCTTTTGCTTTCACGTAGGCAAATAATGTAATCTATTTTGGAGAAAGTGCTATGTGCTACTGAATGTTGTTGGGTGGAATACTGTATATTTGTCTTTTTTGTTGGTTAGTTGGTTGGCTGGCTAGCTAGCTGGCTTGCTGGTTTTCCTAAGAAAATTCCAGGACCTGATGAATTCAAAATTGGATTCTATAAGAACTTCGAGGAAGACTTAATGTCAAACTGTTTAATAAAATTGAGAGGGGGGACTCCAAATTACACAGATCATGCTGTGTAATTTAGGCTGACCTTGAACTCACTATGTACCCCAGGCTGGCCTCAAACTTATAGTGATCTGCCTACTTTAGCCTCCCAAGTACTGGGATTACAAGGGTGTACCACCACATCTGAAAAGTCCATGTGTTAAAACATTTGATTCAATTTGGATATTTCTTGTTGATTCTTTTTTCTTTAGTTGATCTATCTGTGGTAGTGGAATATTGAGATCCTTTATTATAATTATATTAATATTTATCTGCTCAATGTTTATTAGTGTTCTTTTTATGAAGTTGGGTGCACCATGGTTTGATGTGAATATGTTTATAGTTGTTGTTACCTGTACCAGTTGAATAGTTCTTTTAACCAATATGTAATGACCTTCTTTGCCTGTTTTGATCACCTTTGACTTGAAGTCTGCATATGAAAATAAGGTAGCTACTCCTGTTTGTTTTCAGGTTCCCATTGGATGAAATATTGTTTTCCATCCTTTAATTTTTTTTTTTTTTAAGTCTGTGAATTTCTTTTTGTGTTAAATGCAGGGCCCGCCAAATAGCTCAGTGGATTAAAGTGCCTGCAAGCAGGCGCAGGGGCCTGAGTTTCAATCCCTGGGCATGGTGGTGCGCACCTGTAATCCCAGCTCTTGGGAGGCTATAAACATGCAGATCACTATGAGTCCCATCTAGTAGTGAAACCCTCAATCCTGTAGACACTTCCCTAAAATAAAAAATTAAAAAGTGTTTATTGTATACTAGCATATTGCAAGATATTTTTTCTTGATACGTTCTGCTAAGCTACATGTTTTGAGTGATGAATTAAGCCCATTTACACTGGTAGTTATAATTAATAGTAATTTATTCCTGTCATTGTATTATTTTCCTGTTGCTGTTTTGCTTTCTTTCTGTTCTACTGAATTGCTGATCCTACCAGATAGATTCATTTTATTGGCCCTTTTAGCATTAACTTCATCATCTCCTTCTAAGGATATCCTCCAGAATTTTTTGAAATGTTCATTTGGTGGTGATGAATGTCTTCAGTTCTAATTCTGCATCATAAAATTCTCCATAATTTAACCCGTCTTCTCAATTTGAGACCTAAATGATAGTCACACCAAACCACTTGTATTTTCCCAAAACATTCTTAAGTCATTGGACCTTTCACCATTCTACTTGTTCCCAAATGTCCCCTCTGTATACTTGCTTATTTTTTTTATTTGTTTGTTTGTTTGTTTTTGAGACAAGGTCTCACTGTGTAGTTCATGCTGGCCTCAAGCTCACTGTGAAGCTCAGGCTGGCCTCCTTAAATATTCTTCCTTCTAGCCTTCTAGTACATTGCTTCTCCTTTGGGCCAACTTGGAATCAGCTGTTTCTTTTTTTGAATGAAACAGGAGCCTTGTCATCATGTCTTTACCTTTCTATCATATAATCCAATACTTGTCACCCAAGAACTCATTTAGTTAAGTGATTGTATGGATTGATAAAACTCATTATACATAGCTTTGTCTTTTTTTTTTTTTTTGTAGAACCAGGAATTGAACTCAGTACCTTGTGCTTGCCAGGTATTATTCTACTGAGCTATCTCCCTGGTCCCCCCATTATATAGCTTTATAGAACAATACTCTTGTCAATACAACTCAGTGCAAATAGAAAAGAAGTGCTCTATTTTCATGAGGATATTTTGCTAACAGTTTGAGCTTTTGCAATGCTCAGCCAAAGGTTAAATCAAATAACATCTACGTGGTACTTTGATGTAGCTTTAAAAGTTCAGAGTGAAACAAGTGTGAAGTGATTTATTTCCTGTAATTGGTCATAAATTTACATAGAACCTCATATATTCCTAACCTCATCACCATTGACATTGGAGTATGTTCTAAATAATGTTAATGGTTTCAGTTTTACCAAGATATGTCAGCTGCCAGGAAGAAGACAGTCAATGGCAGTTTCATTTTGTTTGTTCAGAAGACTGGATAAATCTAAGTGTGTGCACTGTGGAAAGACTAAGAATTTTCTGTAAATGACTCTCTCATAGTTTGGTGACAAGTGTACAGTATAACATTCTTCAATTCCAAGCTTTCCATCTTTCTCATTTAATAATCTAGATGTTTTTTCATTGCTTTTAAAGCTGTGATTTTTAACTATTATATTTATTTTATATAAATCTTTCAATTTTAAAATGTGTTTATCTTTTTTCTGATTTACTGAGATAGTGCTGAAAATGTTTTGACTTTAAGCTATTTAAGTATTAATTTAAGTAAAATTATTGAATGTTTTAACAAGTGCTATAGATTGGAATTTTGGCATATGGTGATGAAGGTCATGACCTCTAGATAATCATATTTTTGGTTTCCTGTTCTGATTCTCTGGAAATCTTTTGGTTTGGTTGTTTGTCACTAGTTTTAATCTTTGTCATATTGCAGTTCAATACTTAAAGAAACTGATAATTAGGAAAAAGTTAGCATATCATTTTCCACTTACATTTATTTTAAATTTTGAAGTTTGAATATACTACTATTAAAGGTATTCTATAAGAAATATTAACAGATTTATTGACTAAGCTCTAGGGGAGGGAAAAAAAGCCTGAAGAACTTAGAAATACAAATCTGTGTAATTATTGGACTTTATATCCATCTTCCCATAGAATGTATAATTACTTTTATAGTATATATCATTTATAGAAATGTTACATTTAGCTTGCCTCTGTGTTTTACAAACCCAAATGTACAAATAGGAGCTTTATAATCTGATATGACTCAGTCTTGGAAACTTACTGCAACTGTTTTGCAGTTCACTTGATACCACATGACTCACTTCAATGGTTTAACCTTGTCTGGTGGTGATCAAAGTTCATTTGGTTAGGGGGTTTTTTTTGGTGTGTGGATGACTTTTTTCCACTTTGTTGTGGATTGATTGTCTTTCAAAATACCCAGTGCAGTCCTTCCTCTTATTCTTTTGAATCTCAGAACATGGTAGTTTTGTGCACAGTGCAACCTCCAATCACATATAAAGGGGAAAAAAGTTTAAACTTGAAATAATTGGCATGAAAGTGCTTCTCTCTCTGTAAAGCACATCATTTAAACATAAAGATTTATTGTTAATCCTATTATCCCCAAATACTAAAATTGAAAATGGATAACATGTTTCTTTAAAATAAATTGTAAAAATGAACCTTACTTCAAGTTAACATTATTCTATAATGTACTAGAGAAAAACCAACACATACAGAACATGTTATCTCTTCTATCTACTTGGATACTTGCCCAAGTAATCTAATTTTCTCTGCACAGGCTTTTCTGTGATTTATTAAGAATCTAAATTGGGAGCTGCAAAACATTAGAACTTCGATGTATCTTTTTTTTTTTTTTTTTTTTTTTTCTTTCAGTACCAGGGATTGAACTCAGGACTCTGTGCTTGCCAGGCAAGCACTTATTCTACTGTGTTATCTCCCTGGACCCTCACATATCTTTATAAAAGAAACTTCTTACTGGTTTAGCTTATAGACTGATGACAAACTTTAAAAATCCTTACATATCAGTAACGACTGTGGAGTCCTTTGGAAATTCAGCATATCTATCCTTGCAGATCCTCTCGCATTAAATTTCACTCATAATGTGTATATAAAATAGCTATAATGGTTGTTAATGGTATTGTTTAGTGTTACAAGTTTTACTATCATGCAGTTAGAAACTGCTGTTTCCTGTTAAAAACCTACATTCATCAGACTATGAACATGACAGTTTCCTGTTTTCTTATTAACTATACAGTGTTTATTCTTTGTAATTTGTATAACTTATCACTTTCCTTTTCTAATTACTAAGTGTTTTTCAGGCCAGCATTATTTAACACATTCAGAGAAATACTAAAAGTTGATCTGTTGATAATGCAAGGCTATAATTTTGTTAGCTTTTTTAATTAGGAGAATATCAGATGTCTTAAATATTATTTAAATAAATTGTACGTGTTTTTTGCTTTTTTTTTTTAAACCCTGTTTCTTAATGCATAACATGAAGCAGCAACCCACATCAGGTAAGAGCCAGTAACATTATTTGGGCCTTGTGTGTAAGACCTGCCTGCTTATTACTGTTTTCGTCCAGTATATGAAAGAATGAAATAAATTCTGAGAACTTTTTCAAGAATCCTACCACCTTTTCAGTGTAGTTCATTAGCATGTATAAACCTATTCATATTATCAAAATGCTGAATTATTTCTAGGATACAGAAATGATTTTTAAATAATACAATCAAGGGACTAATAAAAATAGAATATATGGACAGCAACTAGTTACTCTATATTTTTCCAAAGATTGTTTGTTTTAAATATTTACAGAATTAGGGCCGGCAGTATAGCTCAGCGGACTAAGCGCTTGCTTAGATAAGCGCAGGGACCAGTGTTCGATCCTTGGTGCCCCAAGCCGTGCCAGCCCCACCTTCTGGTGCGCTAAGCCAGCGATGCAATCCAGGCGTGGTGGCGCGCGCCTGTAATCCCAGCACATGGGAGGCAAAAAGCAGGAAGATCACTATGAATGTGGGCTGCATGCATAGTGAGACCCTGCACCAAAAAAATAGAAAAAAGCAAAAAATCCAAAAAAAAAAAAAATTTACAGAATTAAATCATGTAATTTTGAAAAAAGCCTGTCTTCATATCCTGAGTCATATCTAATAATAATTACCGTATAAGTGAAAATGTTTAACTAGTTGCTTCATTTAAAATACTGTAACACTTTGGGACTGGCCAAATAGATCAGTAGATTAAAATGCCTGCAAGCAGGCACAGGGCCCAGGTGTTCAGTCCCCAGGCCTGCCATGTGGGCCCCACCCCCTGGTGTGCTCCGAAATAGCAGTTGAGCCTGGGCATGGTGGCACCCACCTGTAATCCCAGCTCTTGGATCACTGTGAGTCTGATCTAGTAGTGAGACCCTGAACACTCTGTAGACCCTTCCCTAAAATACAAAAACTAAACATTTTGCTGAAGTAGTTATAAAATGATGATATTAGCTTATTATCAGAACAATGCTAAAAAATAAAAGAAAATCTTTTTTTTTTTTTTTTGATACAGTCTCGCTATGCTGTTTGGGCCAGCATTGTGCTCACTTTTATAGACTCCACGATGATCTTGAAATCTCAGCAATTCTCCTGTCTCAGTCTCCTGACTACTAGGATTATAGGCATGTGCCACCATTATCTGGTGCTTACGCACATTCTGGGGCTAGCATGACATGTGGGTCCGAGTTCAGGACCTTGTGCTTGCCAGATAGGTGCTTATGCCTCTAAGCTATCTCCCCGGCTTGTAACCCCCGATCTTTTAACAATAAAAGAAATACTTGGGTGTGCTGGCATTCTCCTATAATCCCAGCATTCTGACTTTTACAAAAATAGAGTGACTCAGTCTAATAGTTAGGAGAATCATTGCTGACACAAAAATCTAGTAATACCAGAGTTAATATTAGTATAAAACATGCATATAGAATCAAAATGAGCTACATACAATATATAGTAGCCAAAACAAGAAATTTCTCTTATGAGCCCCTTGAAGAGGAAAGACAAACACACTGGAAAAAACGTGTTAGACTGATGGCCTTCCATATAAGTAAAGGCCATTTTATGATGAATGTTAACATCTAAGTACATAACTTAGTGGTTATCTAGTTAAGTCCAAAGGTTAAATTTAGAAACCTTAATAATCGAATGAATAAGTCTTCCACAAATTTTGTTTCTTAGGCTTTCCTGTAGTAGATGGTTTTATTAGAGTATAAAATATATACAGAAAAATACAAATGCTGTCTAGCCTAATGAGTAATCACAAAAACGAGCATGCTTATTTAAGCACCATACAGATCAAAAACTAGGACATTACCAGAATTTCAGGATCCCCTTTATCACTCCTCTCACTTACAGTCCTCTCCTCATCTCCTCATTGTCCAGATTTCCAACATCACAAATTAGGTCTGTCTGAATTTAAACCTTGTACATACTAACAAAATCATATATGTTGAGATATGTCCTCTTTTGAGAATTGGCCATGCTGTTCCATGCAGCAAGAATCTGTTCCTGTTGTTACTCTATAGTGGTATCTCTTTATATGAATATATCATTGTTCTTCTTCATTCTTCTATTTATAGACAGTTGAATTTTTCCCATTTGAGGTCATTGTGATAAAACTCTTATGAATTCTTTTGTAGATACATTTTAATAGATTAGGAGAATAAAAGAATACAAGAAAGAATAAACAATGATATATTAATATAAGGAGATACCACCATAGAGTAACAACATGAACAGACTATTGCTGCATGGAGCAGCATGACCAGTTCTCCAAAGAGGACATATCTCAATATTGCACTTCTATTGTTCATATGTGTAGGAGTAAAATTGCTTAGTAACTGTTATCATTTAACCAGGACACCTTTTTTTTTTTTTTTGGCGGAACCTGGGGATTGAACTCAGGCCCTTGCACTTGCCAGGGAAGTGCTTATTCCACTGAGCCATCTCCTCGGTCCCCAACGAGTACACTTTTGAGATTAAAACAAGACTAATAATTCTTCTGTGACAACAGACATAATCTTGGACTCTCCTAAAGGAAACATGAGATTTTAAAAACTTGGTGAATGTTTATTTTTAAATTATTTATAGTAAAATACTCCTTAAAATGCTCCCCCTTGCCTTCAGCATACTTATCCCGTCATGCTTGTCACTCCCTGAAGCAGTTCTGGAAGCTTCTTTCACGTCTTTAGTTGTACTCTCATGGCTGCTTCGGTGTCCTGTGTTTACAAGTCACATGGTACCAGATCTGGTGCAGGAAGTGATAAGAATGATAAGTTTATTCAATGTAAACAGGAATATTTTGAGGGGTATTAATGTCAATATTTTTTTCACTGTAACTTTTTAAATTTAAGCATTCACTTTTCTGTTTTGTTTTTGTTTTTGTATTAGGAATGGAACTTAGGACCTTGTGCTTACCAGGCAATCTGTGCCAATGAGGGATATTCCTGTCCCTCCTTGTATATTTTGATCATACCTCAAACATGGTTTTTCTAATATAGGTCATTTGGACAACTAGTAAGACACTGCTGAACCATTTTCCAAAATTCATGTACTGACTTATAATCTCAATAAAATATACACTATTCCTTATCTTCACTGATGTAATTGGATACTTGAAAATTTAGTGTTGTGCAAAGGGT
The DNA here is from genome assembly GCA_004027165.1 of Ctenomys sociabilis. Lineage (NCBI taxonomy): Eukaryota > Metazoa > Chordata > Mammalia > Rodentia > Ctenomyidae > Ctenomys > Ctenomys sociabilis. The sequence goes on from PVKA01008021.1 coordinate 9,320, forward strand.
GATCAAAATATATAGTAAATGCTTTAAATATTATCCAGAAAAATAATGCATTATTGTTGATCTCCCACAAAAGAATTTTGCTTGCTTTAAATATACTTATCTTTCTTGCTACTTTCTGAAGCAGTTCTGGAAGTCATTGAGTGTCTTCGTGAGGTATAATAAAAAATACAGTGAATGGTGTTATCTATTGCTATCCAATGGAAAAGCTGGCTCATAAAAGCATTATGATGTGTCCTTACTGGGATCTGGCACTGTGCAGCTTCTGGCTTTTCACCAACATCAAAATGGCCAAGAAAGGGCATGAATTGATTTGTGGGCATCAAGTGCAACTAAAAACAGTGCAACTAAAAACACTCACAAAAGAGAGTCTCCAGAGCTGCTTCACCAAGTAGCAAGAATATTGGAATACTTATGTTTGAAATGAAAAGAAGTATTATGAAGGAGTGGCAATGTGAATTTTACTGTAATAATTTTTAATTTAACATTCACTATTTTTAATTACTATGTCTTGTATTTTTCTATTAAAAACATGGGATTGTGCTATCAACTTTAGTTGGGGGACTTTTATTTGCTTTGACAGCTAGTAAAACATGATAAACCAATCTCTTACAAAATTAAGGGCCCTACACTGTGAGGTAGGAGGCTCACTATAACTTTGAAGCCAGGTTGGGCTACAAACTGAGTTTAAAGCCAGCCTGAATTGCATAGCAAAACCCTGTCTCAAAAAAACAAAATAAAATGAAATAAGGACTCTGTTACTACAAAACCTTTGTAAGATGGTTTGCTGTATCTACTAAAGTTTAACATACACAAACTTAGTTTACATATGTTAATCCGGAATTGAACCCAGTTCCTTCACACTGAGCTGTATCTTCACCTTTCTTGTTTGGTGGCAAGGTTTTGCTCATTTGCTGAGTTACACAAGCTGGGTTTTAATTTGTTATCCTCCTTCCTCAGTCTCCCACAATGCTGGTTTGTAAATGTCCCCTAGCACACCCAGCTAACGTACACATTCTTTATGACCCAGGAGTTACACTCTTGAAAATATAGAAAAATGAGTGTTTATCTGCACCAAAAAAACACATTTTAGAATGTGCTAATAGTAGTATCATACGCAGTAAGTTGGAGACAATCATCCTTCCATATCCCTCCCCTGGCAACCACTGGTTTGCTTACTTTTGCCACAGTTTTATCTTTTCAGAATGTTATATAATTGTCATCCATACACCTTTCAGGTAAGCTGCTTTCAATTAGCATTATGGATCTAAATTTATTCTATGTCACACATCAGTACCCTAGCACACTAATATTAAAACTGCCTAACAGTTTCTCAGACCTACCGTGTCCTCTGGCCTCTATACTTTAAGCATATGCCCCATCTACCTAAAGATATTTTTCAGATGTGATACTTTCTAACTTCAGGAAGAATAATTGGAACAGACTCAAATCAAATATACTTATTTTTCTTGCCACTTTCTGAATCAGAATCTTGCTCAAAGTATTAAAAAGGATTCTGTTTTTTAGAAAGCTGTATTTCATTTATGTGTATGTGTTTTAAAGGTCTGAAATTTTCCTGGGTACCATCTTAGCTAAAACTGGAGCTGAGTGTGGTGGCACACACCTTAATCCCAGCACTCTAGACTGAGACAGGAGGTCATTGAGAGTTCAAGACCAGCCTGGGCTATAAAGTGAGCTTAAGGCCAGCCTGAACTGCGTAGCAAGACCCTGTCTCAAAAAGATAGGAGGGAGGACAGGAGGAAGGGGGGGAGGGGGTAAGGAAGAGGGGAAGGACAGAGGGGGGAGAGAGAGAAGAGAGTTGCAGTAAAAAGAATTTTTTCTGTTTTTTTAATGAGCTAGCCTAGATCAGAAGTAATTAACAAACTGAAATGTTGGGATTAGTACCTAATCATTTTAATGCATAAATTCATAACATAAATTAGTTCAGGATATAATAAAACTCAGCCTAAAATTCTTAACCAAATAGGAAGAGATGTCAAGAAAAGAGATATTAGAATAGCACTGTCTTCAGTACTAATTCTTTTTGTATTTATGGCAGGGTGTACAGGGTCTCACTGCATAGATTAGACTAATAGTGATCCTCCTGTTTATGGCTTCCCAAGTGCTGGGATTACTGACATGTACCACCATGCACACCACCAGGCCGTTGCAGGGGTCCAGGGGTGGGGCTTGCACTGCAGGCCAGGGAATCAAACTTCTGGCCCCCGCATCTGCCTAAGCAGACACTTAAATCCCACTGAACTGTTTGGCCGGCCCTTCAGTACTAGTTCTGAATTGAGTCATAACATTATTATAACAGAGTGCTCCTTCAAGCTCAACCCTCACACACACACACACTCATCCTTATTTCTCTGTCAGTTAACTATTGAGTTGTATTAAGAAATAGTTACTCTATCTAGGATTATATTATTCTTGAGGGTAGACATTTTATTTCTTAAGGATTATAGACCCTCACCCAGACATGAAACTGTACACACATATATTCTTTGGCTCAGATGCAGATTGACATATTGAAGTGGTATCTCAGTTACTTTTCTTTTGTTGCTGTGATGAAATGTCTAACACCCAAAATTAAGGAAAGAAAGGGTTATTTACACTTCATAGAGGTTTCAGTCCATAATCAGCTGGTTTCAAGGTTGACTGGCACATGGCAGAGGGCATATGTTCATGGTAGCAGAAAGCGGCAAGCACAGAAAGGGAACAGTGGTGGCAGCAAGCCTCTTTCCCTCCATATATTAGTTTCAGACTGCGGGCCCCAGAGTAGGTGTAGTCCTCACACATATAAGCCCAGCATTGGATCATGAATTAATCACAAACTCTAGAAGCCCACCCCATGACTGCGTGAGGCTTTGCAAGGTCATCTAGACTCAAACCATAACAAGTGGCTAACTTTGGGTGGCTCTCTTCAGTGATGAAGCCCATAAAACACCCTACTGGCCCCTAGCCTAGTCATATACCTGTACTTCCCGCACTCTGAAAGGCTGAAACCAGGTGGTTACAAGTTTGAACCTACATAGCAACTTAGCAAAAACCCTGTCTCAAGCATTGGGGATATAGCTCAGTACCAAGGCCATGAATAGTTCAGTCCTCAGTACTCTTCATACTCAAATACACAACCTGCATAGCCCTGCACTTGAAACTAGATGGTGGAGGTGTTTGTAACCCCCTAAAATAAGGTGTTCACTTTAAAAGTAACAAGCCAGCTTTGGTGGTATACACCTGTAATCCCAGCTCTCTTGAGAGGCTGAAGCAGGAGAAACATGAGTTTGAGGCCAGCCTGTGCTAATACATAATAAGATCCGGTCTCACAAAAAAAAAACGTATTAACTAGCCTCATGTATATATGTATATATATAAATATAAATAAATAAATATATGTGTGTGTGTGTGTTATGTGTGTATTTTTTTACTGTATCTACATTTAGGCCATAATATTTTTAAATGGTGAATGGACAGTGTAAAGATGGAAACAGTCTTTTTTTTCAACTTCATTACCCTTAACCATGTAATTTTTTGTCTGTGCTAGAGATTGAAATCCAGGTTTTCATAATATGATCCTTGTATAATCAGTCCTTAAATATATATTTAGTGTTTTTCAAAGTGGATCTGTGGACCATCCTCTTTGGAATCACCTAGAATACTTGTTTAAAATAGATGCTTTAGCCCATCTGCTGGATCTATATGTCTGAGAGTAGGACGCAGAAAAACTTTTTAAAAATAATAAATCCAAGGTCTTGCTCTATCTAGGTCTTAACCATCCAGCAGAAAAGTATAAAAATGAAGTATACACCACGGGGCCATAATAATAAGTTGAGCTGTAAATGGCTATGGTCGACAACTTCTTCGGATAACTCACTACTGTTGTAGAATGCTGGACTGTGTTGGATTGCATCGTCGAGTTCAGGCACCTAAATTAGTTGAAAGACAATGGAGTGCCCATCTTTGACAGGTGTAGACAAAGGAAGGGGTATAGAAAGGAAGAATCATGATGTGTGTGTATGGACAGTACAGTTGAGATAGATAACGCCATGCTTCTACATAATTCTGTGAGAGGCAAGATTTGCACTAATGGTGGTTGGACAGGATATTATGTTGGCTTCTAGTACTATGGACAACCACTAGGAAAATAACAAGGTAGAAAGTATTAATTATTGAATCTTTGATGTAATTCAGGTATAAAAAATAAGATACACAAACAGCTACACTCTCTTAATTTACTGATAAGAGACATACGCTATAATAATGTCTGTGAGTATATCATGTATGTACCTTCTGTGATACCAAAACATTATGAGAACAGTTTGCAATGTATTAATTTATCAAATCCATCTTGTCAAAGTATCTTAAAACTGTCTCATTGATATTTGTACTTCAATAAAATAAAAATAAATGCAGAATGTTCCTGTGAACATGAAAATTTACCAGTTACTGATCTAGATAATTAGGAAGTCAAAGGGGTTATTTTACCATCAGTTACATTCTTTCATAAAAAAGGATTCCAGAGAGACTTGATTGAATTGTCAGTGAGCTTATCTCATACAGTTGTGGCTCTTTTAGCTGATGTTGTTTGGAAAATATGTAGATGTAACTGAAACCTAAAATAAATTGTTTGTAAACATAAAAGACCCTAGAAGGCAGTCATAAAAGGAAACAGTGGTTTTAGTGCAATAAGCTTGTTTTTACAAAGTTTATAATACCTGTATTTGAGGATAAAAGAATCTGAAAGGCAGAATTAGATTATATAATATAGTTTTGCTTCAGACATTTCAGCTCAATAGGTCAGAGTTACTTTTTAAGCTCTTTTGAAGCTGGAGATATAAGAATTCAGGCCTGGGAGCATATTGTTATTTTGAAACAGTAGTGGCCATAATTTGATGATTGTTGCAGCTAGATAACTACAACATATGGCTAACTAAATCATTCCCTGTGTTTTAAATATTTTGTAATAAATAGTTTAAAACTCTTTATCTCATTGACAAAAATGAAAGGTAAAAAAGCTCAAGCTGGACAAAGTTGTAGGGAACCAGAACCTTACATGTTGTAGAGTCTGAATTATGACCACCTTTCTGAAGGATAGCTTGAACAAAATTCAGAATTCTTAAGAATGCTGAAAACCTTGTGCTGTATTTTATGCTTCATACTATATATGTTAAAGGCATAATAAGGCCATTCTGCAGAGTTCTGTGTTCAGAAATGACCATAAATCTATTAGAAATGCTATTTATAATAGAACCTAGCTCTCCCAGCAAGAGAGTTGGTTAAGTAGATGATGGTGCGCTCATAAATGATACTATGCAGCCATATGTGTGATGTTAGTAATGAAAACTCAGATATAAAATAATATGTAGGTATAGTGACCATAATAAATATATTTTTGGCAAATCGGAAAGATTTTTTTTAAACTATTACATGACCTAATATATGTTTTTGAAAAGTACATAGATTTAGAAAAAATTAATCTTCAAGGATATATTAAAATGTTAATGGAATATCTCAAGATAGTGGATTACAGAATTTATTTTCTAAGTTGTCTTGCTCGTACAATTCCAAAGAATCCTGGTCCCTGCATCTCTTTGGTGAATCTCAAAAGTATTTCTAGTCACAATTGTGTCCTTAAAACCTGTGTCTGAAAAGAAAAAAAAAAAAAAAAAAAAAAAACTTATGTCTGGATCCCATTGTGATGGCGCATACTTATAATAGCAGAATTTAGGCTGCACCACATTGATCATTCTGAATTTGAGACCAGCTGTGCTACATAGTGAGTTCAAGACCAACCTAGACTATGTAACAGGACCCTGTCTCAACAAACAAACGAACAACAAAATCCTTATGTCCAGTTTTGCTGGGAAATTTAATGCTTTTATTTCTTTCCAATGATATGAATTTATTTGGGGGAGCAAATAAATTTTATTGATATATTTTAGATATGCATACGGATTACATTCATCATATGGAATTTGCATCTGAACATAATATATCTTGCTGATTCTTTTTTCCCCATTCCTTTTCTCTCCCTTCAACCCCAACAATATGACTTTATTACTGTTTATTTCCATTTTGCTAAGTGTTGTGAAGACACTTCTTCACTTGATCTTAGCCAAAAGGCTGAGAGCAGTGATGATATTCCTGTGCTACTTATCCAAACTTAGGAAGGACAATGGTCCTCAAATAGTATGCTAAATTATGTATACTTTTTAAGCCATAGCCAGTGGCTTTTATCAGATTACTAATCCCTTGATTGACCCGAAAGGAGAGTTCAGCAAAACCAAAAACAAACACTGTTGGAGTTTTGTTTGTCTTTCCTAAATCTTTTGTTAGCAGAAGAAATTTCCAGGAAAAGATTCTATTTAACAAAGTGCTCCTTATACTGACCTTGAAGCCATGACTTCATCCCAGAATAGCTTGATAGTATTACTGAAAAGATGGCACCCACATATATATATCAGATACACACAAGACAGATGTTCATCACTCAGAGCACTCTTGTCCTGAGTAATTGGATTTTGTTTTAGTAAAATCAACTCCTTAATGCCTTGGATCCCCTCATCTGCTCTTGTGCTGAAACAGCCCAGGGCCTCCTGCATGCTAGACAGCACTCTACCACTGCCTTGCACTTCCACTTGTACATGATTCTCAAATGACTCTGCTGAGATGCTTTAAGAATCAAATTCTGAAATTTTACTTACAGGACTTTGAGTCTTTATATTAGAGGAGTTTAATTTACATTTTAACAGTTATCTCTAGTTCTAATGTAGGTGATCAGTGGATTGTACTGCAAATCTGAATTTGCTATCCATAATAACATGAAAGTTTTTTGTTTTGTTTTTTAGTTTTCGGTGCCAAGGATCAAACCCGAGGCTTCCAGCTTGCTAGGCAAGCATTCTGCCCCTGAGCTAAATCCCCAGCCCCAATGTGAAAGTTGTGTATTGTTCAGAAGGAAAAGGGTTGGGAAGATTAGTTGTCTACTTTTAAATACAGTTCTAAAAATTTAGTAATCAGATAAACAGTCCAGGATATCTTTTTTTTGAGGGGGGGGATGCAGATTCTCACTACATAGTTCAGGTTGGCTTTGAATTCACTAAGTCATCCTGGCTGGCCTTGAACTCATGATAATGCTACCTCAGCCTTCTGGAATGCTTGGATTACAGCATTATGCCACCACTGCATCCAGCGATACAGTATTGTCATTAAGGCAACCAGTACCCCTACATTTTAGAAGGGCCAGCTAGCCTTCTTCCAGCCAAGCCAGCCCACAAAATAAGATCTCCCAAAGAGCTGGCCAGATAGTTCAGTGGACTAAAGCACCTGCTTAGGCAGAGCGCAGGGACTAGGGTTCCGTCTCTGGCATGCTGTGCAGGCCTGTAATCCTAGTGCTTGGGAGGCTGAAAACAGGAAAGTCACTATGAATCTGATCTGTATAATGAGACCCTGTTGACCCTATACTAAATACATTTTTAAAAAAATAAGATCTCCCGGAAGATGTGCCCATATGAAACCTATGCAGCCCTTTCCAGATCATACTCAAGATGTTAGAATTTCCTGCCCAAATCCTATTCTCTCTTCCAAGTCCTATATAGGCCTCTTCCCTCATCAAAACCAGTGTGCATACTTCTAAGGCCAAAGGATGACTATGAAATAGCTTTGATTTTGCCAGATAGTCCCTTATTTTCACCTTTCTTCCTTCTTCCAAGAAATTCCTTTCCCTTTGCGATGTTAACAGTTCTCAAATAAAGAAGTATTATGTCACTTGATGTTGAGGAAACGATCTCTTAACCCATAATTAATTTCTACAATTATATCGGATAAGAGACTCCGATGTGTTAATTGCAATACACTTTGTTAGACCATAGGAAAGCCACAGCTTTCGAAACAATTGGGAAGTTGTGGTTCTTCTGCCATACTCCTCTTCTACAATAGCCAGGAAGAAGAAACACACGTGTTCTGTAATATTTCTTCAAAGCATCTGGGGAAAAAAGAAAAGATTAACTGACTGAACTTAACACTCAAAGCTATAAATCATGTGTTGCAATATGTTGATAGGATGTTGCATCAGAACATAGCAGTTATAATAATGCACTGGGTACCACAACCTCAAGGAGGTCTTTTGGTGTTCTGTGCCTTTTCTTAAAGATTCAGCTAACAAGAAGAAAGATACTATTTAAAATCCCTTGTACCTCACTTTAATTTTATTAGGGCTGTGGTGTTTCTTTATAGTTGAAGGTATACCTGGGTCAGACATCACTGCACCGAGCCCCAGCATCTCTCATATTTCCCCTTATCATATGCCAGCAGGGAAATACTGAGGTTTCTTCACTTCTTCCTGGAAACCTGTCAGGAAAGCTGGGAGGTATTATGGCAAGATGACAGTGCCTTTACTTTCAGAACCGTTAGTTTTGAAAGGGTATGTAATATTTCCTGTGTTTCACATTGTTTTTATCTCAAGATGTTAAAGATATTGACTAGGAATTTGTCCTTGAAAAACAAAAATGAAGGTTGATAGTAAGGATAAGTATAAAAGACATAGAGAATATTTTAGCAAGATCTTTAATATAGTCAAAATATTTTATAATTACTAATTTTTAGGTTTTTTATTCTACTTTATTGTAGGAAAAAAATCTTGGTGTTCACAAAAATGAAGCAAGTGAAAGAATACAAAAATTAAAGTTTATGGTTTGTTTTTTTCCTTTTTTTTTTTTTTTTTTTTTTTTGTAGAACCAGGGATTGAACTCAGGGTCTTGTGCTTGCCACACAAGCACTTATTCTATTGAGCCATCTCCCAGGCTCCAAAGTTTATGTTTAAAACAGAACCTCCTGTGGAGAGGACTGGCTATATGTTAGTGCAACTGATGTTATCTGTGCTGGTATGTGGGGGTTTAAAGGAATGTAGGCAAAAATGTGGCAGATCATGAAAAGAAATTACCTTTAATTCTTTCAAAACTGCTTTTGGAGAGTGTGGTTTAAATTTCTAATAGGTGATCATAGTTTTTATTAATATTTTAATAATAGAAATAATTTCTAATAGGGGACTCTAGAATTAGTGAATAGCCCCACACACACATGCACACATACCCTCTAACCACGGGTAGCATCTTCCCTTCTCAACTCTTCCCACCAGCGGGTCTGTCTCTGTAAAACTTTAGGGGAACAGTCTGATTCCCAAGAAAGGAAGTAGAGGGGAAGAGCTAACAATGCATGCTGTTCTTCTCTCCTCCCTAGTGAGAAAAAGTCACTCCTCCCTGGGGAAAAAGGGTTAAAGAAGGGAGAAGTGTTTCTGCTCTGTGAGTGATAGTGATATAGTGACATGTTATAGTAGAATGGAAACTGAATTTTAATGATTTGTGAGTCAACCACATTTACAGAATTATAGACATGTTCTGAAGATATAATAGTGTATATAATAGGAATATACTTTTGAAGTTCATAATCTTTTAGAAATACAGTTGGAGTATTTATAGGTGTGCTGATAAAATGTCTAGAATTTACCTGAAAAAGAAGAGTGTAATTATCCAAATTCTCCCTGAAGTACATGGAGTTTATATTTTCTCTAGAACAATAGAGGCTTAGTTGAGCACTACTTTTAAGTGTTAGACGTTAGTAAATTACCCAAGATTCCATTTTTTAATCTATAGAATGAGAGTAATTAAAACTATTGTATGATGATTCAGTTAAATGAAGTTATATGCCAATTATAAGACACATAGGGAGTACTCAAAAATTGGTAGTTATTATACTTGTAAAACAGATGAAGATATCTTAACATGAAACATTTACTTTCTTGCTGTATGTGTGTATTTTCTCAATTTGAGGGTATTAACTTGGATTTTGTTTTAACAGCTCAGGTGCCTAAAAGGCCAGAGGGGCTTCTCAGGCCAACCTCCTTTTGATGGAATCCACATTGTCAACCATTTAATAGGAGATGATGAATCATTCCATTCCTCTGATGAAGAGTTTATAGATCATTCCTTACGGGAAGGTGGCATTGGTTTTCCTTTGCACGGAAGATCTGTCCCAGTGTCATTGGACCCTACTGTGGTGGATGGTAGTGAAAGCGAAACGGAAGATGATGTTTTGCAGACCAGAGAGAATGATCGAGCAGTTTCAAAGGAGCAGGCCCCACGGAGAGAGTCGTATTCAACCACTGTCTGACCATCACTGTGATCCAGACTGTGAATTTCTTGAAGGGATTATCATATGATTAGGGGTTTTGGAACATACCTGTTTCATATGTACATACATATATTATGTTTTACAATCTTATCTGCCTTTTTGTCTTTGCCAAATTCTTCACCACTGATTTTCCATTGTCAGAAAATTATCTGCTAGAATATGGCTAATGGGTAAAATAAGGTTTTAACAGTATTACTGAATATTAATGTTTCTTGTTTATATAAAATACAACTATAGCTAAACATCAGAGCCATTGTAAAGTTCAAAACTATGGAAAATGTAATTTTCTCCAGACAAACTGCTCTTGTGCAATATTTTATGCTCTGTGAACAAATTGTATATTTATGTCTATCAATTTGTTTTCAAGGTGGCATACAGATATTTGACCAAGGTAGATACTTGATTTTCTTGTTTTTGTTTTCTGTGTATGTGTGTTTGGGAAATATTTTTTCACTAAGATTACTATTTTATCAGTGGGCCACTCAAGATTCCCAAACACAAAAGCTTTTTTTCTGTATAATTTTATAAATACAACTTAACTGATCTATTTTGAGACTTTTTTTAATTTCTAATTTTGTGTGTGTCTGATGCTTCCATATGTTGGTTACTGGTCAGAGTAATAGGTTAACTGCAAATATATAATTTGTACATATTTATATAACTATGCTACCCAACATTGAACATCATTTTTTATGAGGAATATATATTTGCAAAATGACTGCTTGCAGGATTTTAGCAGGATGTCTGTAAATAATAGATTAAAAAAACTTTAAAAATCTAACACTAATATTTTAATAGCCTTACTGTTTTGCTTAGCATTCAACACTACCAGATTCATAACCTGTTCAAAAACACTGTTGATGAAATCTTACTTACGTGAAGTATGTGTAGCCAATACAGTTTTCATGATTAAAGAAATTATAGCACATTAATTAGTGCTAATATTTTACTTACTATAATTTAAACAATGGGCTAAAAGCTGAAGATGCGCAGCATTTATATCTGCAAATCTATGAACATTATCTTCAGACTGTCTAGTTTCTAGCAACAGATAAAGCCATAAGAATCCTTCTAGGGGCTAGGGAGATGGCTCAGTGGAATAAGTGCTTCCCTGGCAAGCACAAGGGCCTGAGTTCAATCCCTGGTTCTGCCAAAAAAAAAATGAAAGAAAGAATCCTTCTATCCAGGGAGATAGCTCAATAGAATAAGTGCTTGCCTGGCAAGCACAAGCTCCTGAGTTCAGTCCCTGGTAACCCCCCTACCCCACCCCCCAAAAAAGAATCCTTCTAAATTCTTTTGTGTCATTTAAACCTTTTTCTTAGAAAAAAAAACTAAATGTCTGTTATTGATAAATTGGTGGAAATAACCAATTATGCTTATTCTATGGAAAGACAAACGGAATGTATCGACTAGATACTTTCTACTCTCATTTTCATTAGCAGATTGTAAAAAGAACAGACAATAAGAGGAGAGTAAAGTTTAATTTGTATGAAAGTATAATTTTGTAGAATATTATGTATGTGACAGTATGCATGAAACAATTGTGATAGAATGGAGAAGAGACAAAAATGGTTTTCTATGTAAAACCAGAAGTTAAGCCTTATGTGGCAAGATGGATTGCTTCTCCAGCAAAGCCTATGTAGCTATTTGTCTACCTGCTAAATGAGGTTGAAATCATGCCTTCTATGTTTAAATTCTAGTGTTTGAGTTGTAGTGGTTAAATTCTACTGGTTAAGTAATATACCTGTGATAACAAGTTAATAATTGGCAGAGCCAAGATTCTAATCCAGGTCTTCCTGACACCAAAGCTTTTTAAAAGGTCCAGGTAATGACTTTCTTAAGTTGCCTGTTCTTCTCACAATATGTCTTAAATAAATTTAATTTAAATGTATTTCCTGAGTATCTGCACTCATAAGTTCTACACAACTTACAAATATAGATTCTCCTCCTAAAATTGATACCACTTTCTAGAACCATAGTGCTTTGAATATTCTCTTTGGAAGTTCTTAGTATCAGCCTAGAAGGCTTTCAATGCCCAAGTTAAGTAAGATGGGTCATGGCCCTGTTGTGTCTTAATCCCTACATCAGGAAATCTGAATGGGGCTGGAGATGTAACTCAGTGGTAGAACACTTGTCTATCATGTACTCATTGATGCTAAGTTTGACCCTCAGTACTGCAATAAGTTAATTAAGTCTGAGTGATCTATACAGGAATCTGCAAATTGTAGCCCAAGGTTAATTCCAGTTAGCTGCATGCTTTTACTTTTTTAAACAGTTTTTTAAAAAAACAATATTTTGTGACACATAAAAATTATATGAAATTCAGATTTCAGTGTCCTTAAAGTTTCATTGGAACTCACCTATGCTTATCTGTTTACCATATGTTGTAGTTGGTTTTATACTATAATGACAAAGTTGAGTAGTTACAGTGGAGACCATTTGGCCATTGTAGCATAAATATTTACTCTTGCCCTTGACAGAAAAGGTTTGGTAACCCTTGATCTAGATACTCCAAAATGTTTTACAACTTCAGTTGAGCTTTATAGAAAAATCAAGGAAATTACTTGCTGTTGACCTAATAATTTGAAATCTTAAAATTTCCTCATGAACCAAGCACTGCAAAACAATTCCAAATGAAAAGCATGCCAACTGCTTTATATGCAACTTTTGTATTCTTCATTTTATGGTGTTGGAGGTTGAACCTAGAGTCTCATGCATGGTAGGAAAACACTCTGTCTTTGACCTACATCCCCAGCCCAGCTATTTTATATGATAAAGCCTTTGATTTTATTAAAAAAATAATCATAGGATATCTGAACTTTTGGAGGAACAAAAAAGGAATGAATTCCAAAATCCTGACAATGTTTTTTAAAAGATGAATCACTGATCTTTAGTATATGGTTCATTCAGTAAATGTTCATTTAAGTACATATTTCTAGAATCACACTTGAATTCTGACTTTTGAAAGATACTCCTAGAGAATTCTTAAGTTTTTTTTTTTTTTTTTTTTTTTTTGTCTTTTTGAAACAGGGTCTCGCTATGCAGTTTGGGCTGGCCTTGAGATCCCTTTGTAGCCCAAGCTGATCTCGAACCCCTGCCTCAGCCTCCTAGCATTGGGCTTACAAGCGTGCACCACCACACCTAGCTGTCCTAAGTATTCTTTTTAGTTAGGAATTGAGTATTAAAAGAATCATAAGTAAACCTTAATTTGGACAATGAAAAACTAGAAACATTTCTCATTCAAGGTCTTTTATTTAAGCTAGGCACAGTACCTTGTACCTTTATCTCTCTGCTGTTAGGAGGCAGAGGTAAGAAGGTCATTTAAGTCTCAGGATTCAAGACTGTCCTGGGCAACATGGGGAGACCACATTTCAAAATGCACTTTAGAAGAATTTTAAATCTTCCTGACCTGGATACAAATGCTCTGATTTGATTCCATTTTATTCAAGTTAATGTAAGTATGTCTTTCAAGATTTTGAGGGCAGAAGATTATATTCTAATATATATTAATCTCTGAGGCTTTTTGTTTGTTTCATTTAAATGCCATTCACCTAAATACTTAGTATTGGAAAGTATTATGGGGAAAAGTGTAATGACAATAGAAAAACTTGTTAACTGTTTGCTGAGTAGAAACCACAAGTGATCTGAATTAATTGGAAGTTGCATTGAAGTAATCTAACAGTGTTCAAGAAAATACAACAGACTTAAACTGATGGCAAGCTTTTTTTCTTGGAAAAGGGGTCACAGGTACGTTACATAATTTCTACTTTATTATTGTGGTGGTTGGTTTTTTTCTTGTTTGTTTGCTGAATAGTAGCCATGTTTGCTGAATGGTAGCCATGTATTATTCACTGACAAGACATCAAGTTCCAACTAATTAGCCGGTTGCTTTTCCTTACCTCTGAACATGATGTAGTTTGTTACTCTCCAGATAGTGCCTTTGATTGAAATAAAGTCTAGACATTTCAGAGTATATTATTCCTAACATCATAAGAAATCAAAAATCATTTGGTCCCTAATTAATCATTTATATAATACACTATAACATTCAAATTTAAAGTAAAATAAGTGTATGAATTCTTTTGGTACAGTTCTTTCATGATGAGCTTGACTATTGTATCATACCAGACATTGACAGCTAACATTTTATGAAATCAGTGATTTACTTATTAAAACAATGAATCTTAGCTTGAAAGTTTTGCTGCTTTACATTAACAAAATGTTTTTAAAATAATTCATTTTCATTTAATTATACTTAAATTGTAGAAATTAAAATTTCTAGTTAAAAGTAGAGAGGATGCTATTTATAATCCAGGTTTTTATATCACACCTATTGATCTACATCCCTTCTTTTCACTCCAAAGAAGAGATGCTAGAATAATATATTCAGTATACTACAGAGATGCAAAGTTATAATGTATTTCGTTGTACTATTGGAATTTTTTATTATAACATTGTATGATAACCTGAAATGTTTACTTGTGCCTTTGCTTTAAACAATTAAAGTTTTCCTTTTTTATAAGAATTTGATTCCTTAAACTGCTCAACTTTAAAAGTAGGGGAAAGACTTTAAAACACTGTTAAAGAACGTTTAGGATATCACGAGATTTGTCTTAGGGAAGTTTGTGTTGTGTAAGTGCAGGGACTAACCCACCTACCTTGCCCACTGACATATGTTTAATGCCAAGCAGAGATTCTGGAACACAACTGGCATTCACTAAATACTTGTCAATTTCAGGTAAGGTCAGATGTCTACATTTATCTCCTTTAGAAACTTGGTAACTTTTTTTAAAGTATCAGTGGCAATATTTTTATCTCCTCTTTAAGATTTTAAATTTATAACTAATTCAATAAATGCATTCAAGTATACATGCTTTTAATTTGCGCATGGAGGCCAGTATGAAAATTATGCCTCTGCCACTGTATCATAATGTTTGTATCATTTAGTTCAGAAACAGTACTCCACTCTTTATTCTGCTCTGTGCCCAAGAGGATTTGAAGCACTTTATGAAGATACATGAAATATAACAAGGTAGCTAGATATAGGGTTTCCCCACTTTGGTATTTTTAGCATTATTTGTAAGCAAAACAATTCTTGTTGCAGGAGGTTACACCATGCATTATAAAATCTTTCACAGCACCTCTGGCCTCTGCCAACTAGATTCCAATACCATTCCCTCCTTCAGTGTGACAATTCTCCAGATATTGTCAACAGGAAAGACAATGAAAATTATACCTGGTTGAGAACCACAAATTTTAAACTAGATTATTTTTATTTTTTATGTATTTGGTACAGGGTCTACAGGGTCTTACTACGTAGATGGGCCTCATAGTGATTCTCCTCTTTTCAGCCACCCAAGCACTGAGATTACAGGTGCACACCATCAGACTCAGTCTCAATCTCCATCTCAGTGTGCCCAGGGGGCGGGGCCAGCATGGCACACCAGGGATTGAACCCTGGCCATTGCGTTCTGCTTTAGTCCACTGAGCTATCTGGCCAGCCCTTAAGCTGGAAATTTTTAAACTAGAGCCAAACTGAAAGATATGTATACCCACTGAAAATACAGCACAAATTTTATTTGGTGAAAATAAAACATGAATCACAATGAGTTTCTTCTGTTTTTTGTACCAAGAATTGAATTCAGGAGCTTATCTCCCTGGCCCTGAGGTACCATTTTTTTCATACATATTCAGGTCATATTGCAAAAGGAAAACAGCCAGGTGTAGGTGCACATGCCTGTGATCTCAGCCAGGAGAATCGTAAGTTTGAGCCCAGGAATTCAAGGCCAGCTTAGGCAACATAGTAGAACTTCTATCTCAAAAAAAAAAAAAAATAGGTTGACAAGGATCTGGAAAAATCAGAACCTGTGAATTGCTACAAAGACCGCAAAAATGGTGTAGCCACCCTGGAAAAGTTTGCTGTCACCTCAGAAAAGTTAAACATTTACTATATGATCCAGGAACTTTAGACACAAACCAAAAACTTGGGTAGTACTTACAAATCAATGTTCATAGCAGCGTTATTTACAAGAGCCAAAAGACAGAACCAAGTTATATATCCATCAGCAGATGAGTGGGTAAACACAGTGGATACATACAAGGAAAATGTTAGCAATAAAAAGAAATAAAAATTCTTACACTTGGTACAATATTGATGAACCTTGAAAGCATTACACTAAATGAATGAACCAGACACATCTGAGTCCACTTATATGAGATACCTAGCATAGGCAAATTCATAGACAAATAGAACAGACATTACCAGGGGTGGGGCTGGGGAGAGGGATTTATCTAATGGATACAGAACTGATGGAAATGATAAACATACAAAATGATGAAATAGTTCTCTGTATAGTATGATTATGAAACACAGTAATTAGGCTGGGCATGGTAGCACATGCCTGTAATCCCAGCACTTAGGAGGATGAGGCAGGAGGATCACTGCAAGTTTGAGGCCAGCTTGGGCTACATACTGAGTTCAAGGTCATCCTGAACATCATAGTTGCTACTCGAATGAATGGTAGCCTTTTCCCATTGCCTGGCATCCTTTGCATTTTACATATTAAAATGCAAGGATTTTATTAATGTTTATTAATTTGCCTCTTCATTTTTGCACTAGAGTGCAGAAATTTTCTCTAGCCCCAGCATTCACAATAGTCCCTTGGCTCTCAACAAATATTTGATGAATGAATAATTGAATAGTTGACTTTAGTTTCTCCACTTTCTAAAATGAGATGAACGTGTAAAATACAAATGTCAGTGGAAAACCCAGAATTCCAGTATAGCCAGCCTAGCTCCAGATCCTCTAACTACTGAATGCTACTTAGATTCAAGGCACAGACCAGCTCCTGTCTGTCTATACAGGTGGGATGAAAGAGAATGGGTGCACCTGCAGCCAAGGTGCAAGAGGGACGCCTATCCTATCCCTGCCACTTTCTATGACAGTGCTCCATTCACTCTCCTGTGACCCCACATAGGTGATAATGCCACCTGATTTGGTCTGTGGTTCTCTTTCTACTACAATGTAGATCTTGTGAAGAGTGGAAATGAAGCATCTTAAACCATTGGAAAGGGAAGGGGGTCAGATCCATAGAACCGTTTTGTAAGTCCTCCCAAATTAACTGAGAAAGTAGCTGCTATTGTGTCAGCAGCAAGATTTGAAAGCTGCTCTGTCATCACTCATTGCTGGTCAGGCACTCAGACTGCCTAGAATTTTCTCTGAGGCCATCCTCGATAATAGGAGTACAGGCTGAGGTAGACACTAGTTGACTTTAAAGATGTTTCTTTTTTTTTTTTTTTTAAAAGGAAGTGCATGCTGTACACATGAGAGACTCCAAGCCTGAGACATGTGCTGTGGCAGTTGAGATGCACCTGGAGCTCCTAACTGTTCCTAGCCTCTGCTTTGGAACAAGCTGGGCAGCCACTGCATACACCCCCACCTCAGAACAGAACAGGGCAGCTGGTGCAGGCTCTGTGCCTGGGGCCATATCTCTTCCCCCACCAAGGGGCTCTTCCTCTCCAGCAGAAGTTCTACTAATCTCTCTTGTCCCCTCTGGCCTTCTCATGTAGTCCTCAATCAGGTGTTCCTCTGTGCTGCTTGTGCTTGTACTCTCAAGGCATAATTATGTTTGGACCTACCCCACCCCAACCAGGCAGAGTCTGGGAAAGAAGAGAACATCTTTTGCCCTACTCATGTGTATTGTGTTTCTTTTGTCTCAAGGTCTAGCTCTGCCCTTACACTGTTCACTGGAACACAGGATAATACTAATTACATGCCATTGACTAAAAGTCTTAAAACTTCTGGTGCCTGAATAAATTTATATCTCTTCACCAGATAAACTTACAGTCAGGCTTGGGATACTCAGCCCAAGGAACTTGAGCCACATCCCTCTCCACTACTCCATCAGCCTCACTGAACTGTTATGGATCTGGAAAAGCTAGCTGCCAGGTGGAAAACCAGAGTGGGCCACTGTGATGTTAAGGAAAACTTTATGAATATAAAGGAAAGTGTCGTGCATTTCCTCCCAGGTAACTCTTAGTCAATTCAGTAGCTAAAGCCAGGACCAGCTCTGCCTTTTCCTGGCAAACTGCCTTTCAGTCGTGCGTTTTGGCAGGCATTCTTGGGGCCAGGGCTGGGATTTGAGTAATCACAGGCCAAGTGGGGTGTGTGGGAAGCTGTGCTGTTTGGTCTGGCTCACGGCCCCTGACACTGTAACTATTTTAAACAGATCCCACAACCTTTCATTTGCTTCACTAATTTCTCTAAAATAGAATTGTCTATTTGTGGGGCAATTTTGGAGAAGCTTCTTATTTGTCACCAAACTCTTCTTTGGTGAGACTGGAGATAATGCATGCAGTGAAGCCAAAAGGACTTGGCGCAGAGGACATGCTCAGAGTGTGCGACCACACCTAGTTGAGTCCATTGAAACGACTGCATGATACATCCCTGAATTCCCTTGAATAGTACAGTGCAGACCTTTCAATAAATAGTGACTGGTTTGGATGTCTCTTCTGACTCAATTGCTCTTCTGTGCCCCAGTTCTATATTTTCCCTAGTATTTCAGCATAAATGTTTTTGTTGTGAAGATTTTTGGTATACAAATTCTTTATCAGATATAATTTGCAAAATATTTTCTTCTTCTCTTATCTTCCCCACCCCTGGCTTAAGGATATTGTTTTTATGTACAGAAAACTCAAGAGTACACATAGCCCAGTTTAATGGCAAGCTCTTTAGCCTTTGCTTTCTCCAGCTTGGCAATATGAGCCACAGATTTTGGACCCAGAACGTTGCCTCCCCAGTGACAGCGGATCTCATCATATCTCTCATTGTAGTTGGTCCTGATGGCCTCCACCAACTTAGCCAGCTTGTCTTTGTCTTCTGAGTTGACTTGTGTGAATGCGACAGTGGTATAGGTCTTCCTGTGGACTAGACACCCCAGCCTGGCCTGCCTTTTGATGACACCATAAGGGACCCCTATCTTGTGACACAGGGCAGAGAGGAACACGACCAGCTCAATGGGGTCTACATCATGTGTAATCGCCATGAGCTGAGCCTTTTTGTTCTCTACCAGAGTGTTGATACCTACTCTGAGGACTGGTGGCCTCTTAGTGGGACATCCCCTTTACCAGCAGCTTTCTTCTCTGCCCGGGCCAACAGCCTCTTCTCTTGCTTGGTCTCTGGTCTATACTTGTGGGCGAGCTTAAACAGCTGGGTAGCTGTTTGGTGGTTCAAGGTCTGGGTGAACTGGTTAATCACAGGGGGCAGCTTCAGCCACTTGTACAGGATGACCCTCTGTTGCTGCAGCTGGATGTAGTGGGGCCATTTGACAAAGCGGGTAAGGTCTCTCTTGGGCTGGATGACCTGTCCAATGCCAAAATTCTTTGGCCTCTTCTCAAATAGGACTTACCACCTTCTTGGCATCCTGCTTCTTCAGGACAGCAGGGGCTGGGGCCACCTTTTTGCCCTTGGCCTTCTCCCCTTGAGCATCTTGGCTGGCTGACAGAAAGAGCTCTCTTAGTTACCTTTTCACTTTTTTAATGATGTTCTTTTCCTTTTTTTATTTTTTATTTCAGGCTGACCTTAAATTTACTATGTATTCCAGGTTGGCATCAAACTTGTGATGATCTTCCTGCCTCAACCTCTTACATGCTGGGATTATATGTATGCACATTATGCCTGGCTCTTAATTATTTTTTATTCTATCAATTTTTTCTTTCAATACAGGGTCTTACTATGCAGTTTGGACTTGTAGTTATCCCCGTCTCAGCCTCCCCAGCACTGGGATAACAGATGTGTGCTACCGTACGTGGGTTCGTTGACCAGTAAGCACACCTGGAATACCGTGCGGGCAGATGCTTATGCTGCTGAACTATCTCCCTGGCCCTTTAATGATGTTTCTAAGTGTAAAGTTTATCCCCGTGATCCCAGCACTTTTGAGGCAGATAGATTCCAAATGCAAGTCTCAAGGAACTCAGTCAGACCTTATCTCACATAGCACAACACAATTCTCAGAATTAAGACATTAATAATGGTACAACAATATTAAGTAAGCTACAAGTTTTAATTCTACCATTTTTTCCCTCATTATTTTTTTTCTATCCAGGCTCTAATCAAGGTACCACATTGCATTTAGCTAAGTGTTTCTTTATACATGTAAGTCTCACAACAGTATAATTATCTTCAATTAAGGAACAGAGACTTTAATTTGTCCAAGGTTGTTTAGGTAGTAAATGATATAATTTCTCTAATCTTCACCTTAAATTCCATATTCTAGTCCTATTTTATGCAGTTTATTCTTCTTCTGAAATGTGATCAAGAAGTATTTGGATATCTTAACTGTAAGTAATTAAAAACACATCTCAAGCCGGGCGTGGTGGCACAGGCCTGTAATCCCAGCACTCGGGAGGCTGAGGCAGGAGGATTGTTGTGAGTTCAAGACCAGCCTGAGCTACAAAGTGAGCTTAAGGCCAGCCCGAACTGCATAATGAGACCCTGTCTCAAAAAGACAAATAAATAAATAAATAAATAAATAAATAAATAAATAAATAAATAAATATAAAAACACATCTCAGAAGTTACATAATAAAAAATATAAAAAATAGTAGTTCCAAACTTTAGTATCATTTTGAGTGGTTAACAAAAACCATCCAGTTGCTTTAATCTGTTCCAGTGACCTGTCAATAATCACATGAACTAAAGTTATCCTAGAATTATCAATCATTTTTACTTTTTATTTGCTTATTCTTCTCATTCTACTGTCCGCTAGTTCTCAATAGTTTTCTACAGTTAAATCCATCAGATAATCTCAATTGCATTTCCCTCAATTGCATGTCCCTTGCTAAATCATGAAATTGCCCATCTTCTTTTCCTTTGCTCAGAATTCCTTTCTCATCACTTCTGTGTTACATACCTATTTCCTGATTAACATGCTTTTCTCTAAATTTGCTCTAATAATTACATCTTTTTGTTGCCTCTAGAGGCAGGTGCTTAGAAGTTAAATATCACAGTGCTAGCCTGAAAATATTTTTTTTTTTTTTTTTTGTCTTTTTGAGACAGGGTCTCGCTATGCAGTTCAGGCTGGCTTTAAGCTCACTTTGTAGCTCAGGCTGGTCTCGAACTCACAACAATCCTCCTGCCTCAGCCTCCCAAGTGCTGGGATTACAGGCATGCGCCACCACGCCCGGCTTCTGAAAATATTTTTATTCAACTTGATTGGTAGTTTCCCCAGATGAAACTTCCTGCTGGCTGTCACTATCTTTGGTGTTCTAGAATTTCACAATGAGACCTTGTGATGCAAGAATTGTTGTCAATCATTGTGTTGCTCTCTCACTAGATCCTTTCAATGTGGAGACCTAGATCCTTTATTTCAGGAAACATTTTTCTTATTTTTATATTTTCCTTTTCCATTCTATTAAGTGAATTTCGGGGCCCTGGATTACTCTTCTAGTTTTGTTTTAGTTAGTTAATTAGTTTGTTTCTTTTGCAGTGCCAGGGATTGAACTCAGGAACCTGAACTTGCCAGGCAGGTGCTCATTCTATTGAGCTAGCTCCACAGCCCTACTCTTCTAGTTTTTCTCTTTTCTCTTCTTTTTTAATCAGTTAACTTAGTTTATTGCTGAAACTTAAGTAAATATTGACCTATTTGTTTTTGGTTTTTTTTTTTTTTTTACATAGGTTTTGATAAGACTCTAAAATGGCCAGACTAGCTTGAATTTGTGATCCTCTTGCCTCACCCTCCTACAGTACTGGGATTACAGGTGTGCACCACCACACCTGCCTTGTGACTTCTTTTATTTTGGTTTTAATCTTGTTCTTATTCTTTTGTTTTGGTGGAAAAAGGGATCAAGCCCAGAATTACTCTACCATTGAGTAGAGTAATCACTAGCCCCTGTTTATTATTTGGCACAAGATCTTGCTAAATCATGAAACTGCCCAGGCAGGATTTCAATGTGCAATCTTCCTGTCTCAGATACTCCAAGTTTTGGGATTATAGGTGTGTGCCACCACACTTGTGTCCTGGTTTTAAAAAAAGTAACCATTTTCTAAATATTTTAGTGGCTGTACATAATATAAAGTCTTTAATTTACCTGATCAATGCCTGTTAGCCATTTATTTCCTATTATTACCATGAAATTTCATGAAGTAAATTGTGCCGCATATCTATTTCTGTGAAATATTACTTAAAGCAGAATTTCTGGGTCAAAGAAATACATGTAACATACTTTTGGAAACTGATAAGCTAATTAAAGTGGACACTTATATTCATTAATATAAAAACATATATATGTTTGGAAAAAATGTTTTCTAATCTGAGGAATAACCTCATAGATTATATTTGTAACATATATAATTGCTGAAGTAGTATTTATTCTTTATAGAAGATATTCTGAAATATTTTGAGAAGACATGGCACTGGAATTTAATTCAAAGTAGTCTGGTAGGGGATACAAACGAAATAACTTTGGTCATGGATTTACCGTTGACTGGGTAATAAGTACAAGGGAAACATTTTATGACTCACTTGAGAGTTTATTTACATATACCTGTACATACACACATATATATAATGTATTTTTTATATTTTCCACTACAACAAAAGTGATAAGACATCCTATGCTGGAGCTGGGGAGATGGCTCAGATGGTTAGCTTCCCTAACCTGAGCCAAGCCACTAGATTTGGAAGTGTAAAGTATCAGCTGACAATGGGGTGACATCCCACATGTGAGTTGGTTCGCAGAGGCCCACTTTTCAAACTCTACAAACCATGGCAAATGCACAAGACTTCTGTAGCACCCAAGTCAGTTTTTAACTAGGATTTAAACATGATTTCCCAAGGGCTGGGGACATGGCTTATTAGGTTAAGTGCTTCCCTGGCAAGCGCAAGGGTCTTAGTTCAATCTCTGGTTCTGCCAAAAAACAAAAAATTCAGTCATGACATCCCACAGTGGGCGATGGATGAAAAATTACCTATTTAATAAAGCACTTAGAGTACTGGATATATATTCTAGATCTTGACTGGGTATACTGTACATACTGTACATTTTTTTTTTTGTCTTTTTGAGACAGGGTCTTCCTATGCAGTTCAGGCTGGCCTTGAGCTCACTTTGTAGCTCAGGCTGGTCTCGAACTCACAACAATCCTCCTGCCTCAGCCTCCCAAGTGCTGGGATTACAGGCATGCGCCACCACGCCCAGCTCATACTGTACATATTTGTAAAGATTAACCGAACTGTTATTTAAGATTGATTCACTTTCACTGCATGTATGCAAATTCTATCACAGTAAGTGTACAAAAAAGAACAAACCACCAAGAGATTATTTCTAAAACTACTTAAAAATTTCTGTGAATTAAAATTATAATTTTTATAAATAATAGTATTGCTGATTTGTTCCCTCTAAAGACAGGCATGATTGTGACTGGCAGAATCCAGGGTAGCATTTAGATGATCTTACAGGATCAAATGCTCAAGGAAAATAGCATAGCCAAATAAGATCATGAGCTTTATTGTCAGAGCCTCTCAGGTTTGAATCCCACTAAGTAGCTGTGTGATCTCCATAAGCTATCTCTTTAAGACTCAGTTTCCTCATTAGCCAGAGCAATTATAAAAGAAAAAGAAATAAAAGTATGATAGGAAAGGAAGAAGTTAAATTATCATTACTTGCCAATGACATGATGCTCTACATAGAAGACCCCCAAAACTCCACCAGAATACTTTGAGATTTAATAACCAATTCAGTAATATAGCTGTATTCAAAGTCAACTTTCAAAAATCAAGAGCCTTCCTGTATACAAATAGCAAACTAACAGAGACAAAAATTACAGAAACCACACCCTTCACAATATCATTTCAAATAAATAGCTAGGAATCAACCCAATGAAGGAGACTTCTACATTGAAAACTACAGTGCTCTGAAAAAGGAGATTGAAAAGGATATCAGAAACAGAAAGATATTCTTTGCTCTTGGGTAAGAAGAATCAATATAGTGAAACTGGCCATACTTCCAAAACTATTATGTAGATTTAACGCAATCCTGATAAAATTTCCACGAGTTTGGAATTTCTCTAATTCTCAGAGAATTAGAGAAAACAATCATAAAATTCATTTGGAACCAGAAGAGACAGAGAATAGAAAGGCAATCCTAGGCAACAAAGGCAAAGCTGGAGGCATCCCAACCCCTGACTTGAAGTTATACTACAAAGGTACTATAATAAAAAGAGTATGGTAATGGCCAAAAACCAAAACCAAATCACCTGAGAATCAAAGAAATAGATTAGAAGATGTCAAACCAACTCCAAACATTCTTACTACTCAACTTATCTTTGGCAAAGCTGCCAAAAATCTTCACTGGAAGAAAGCCTCTTTAATACATGTTGCTGAAAAAACTGGCTTTCCATATGCCGAAGATTAAAACTATACTCATATCTTTCACCATGCACTAAACTAAAATCAAAATAGATCAAAGATCTAAATATTAAAACAGAACCAACAAATCTGCTGGAAGATAGAATAGGTAGAATTCTTGAAGATATTGATGTAGGCAAAGATTTATAACAAAAAGAGCATTTGTCAGTGCTATAACAAAGAATCAATAACTGGGATCTCATTAAAAGACTGTTTCAAGGTGGGGAGATGACTCGGTGGTATAAGTGCTTCCCTGGCAAGTGTAAGGGCCTGAGTTCAATCCTCAGTTGTGGAAAAAAAAAAAAAAAAAAAAGCTTTTGCATAGCAAGGACAACCACTGACAGAGCAAAGAGACAACCCACAGTGTGAGAAGAAACAATTTGCCACCTGTTCCTTAGATGAAAGGATTACTATATAGAATATATAAAGAACTCAGAAAAGTCAGACCCCCTAACCTTAAAGACCCCACCCAAAAATAGGCATTTGAAGTAGACACCTTCTCCCCCCACCCCTGAACCAGGGATTGAACTCAGGCCCTTGCACTTGCCAGGAAAGTGCTTACTCCACTGATCCATCTCCCCAGCCCCTGACACTTTTTAGATGAAGAAGTAGAAACAGCAAATTATAAAAAAAATGTTCAACAACAATGTTCAATTAGTCATTCAAGAAGTATAACTCAAAACAATGCCAAGATTGCACCTCACACTAGGAAGAATGGTTATTACCAAGAAATCAATCAAAAGCTAATGCTCTTGGGGATGTATGGAGAAAGGAACCCTTCTCTACCATAAAAAGGATAAGCTTACAACATTTCTAGGCAAATGGCTGCACCCTGAGACCATACTCAAGTGAAATAAATCAGACATGTATAAATACTGTGTTGTTTCTCTGGTATGAGAAACCCAAACAATAAGGACCAACATGCATGATAGATATTATAAAATAGCAAGGATCTATTCAAATGGGAAGGGGACCTAGGGAGGGAAAGGAGAAAGGAAGGAAGGGGGAAAAAACAAGGAAATAATGGAAACAAAGCTTTTGTAAATGGGGAGGGGAAAAGGGTGAAGGGAGGGTAGGGTAATGGGAAAACAAAATTAAGTTATATCATGTACAGGTACAAAGTCTATGATAAATGTGATCATTATATATACCTAAAATGTCCAAATCAACTTAATAAAAATTGCTCTGGGTACTTTAAAAAAAAAAAGGACTCAGTTTCTTCATGGTCGTGATTGTACCACTGCCCATACATGTGGAAAGTACTTGGCGCAATCTCATAGTCAATAGCTAATAGAAATTATTTACTTGATTAACAGATTTTTTTGTTTGTGTTTTTCAGAATAATGTTGTACATAAGTAACAGGCAGACTTTAGATATAGCTTGTCTGTTACACACCACCAATGTGTGTTTGCTTATTTGTTTTGCAGTGGGAAAGATTGGGCCCTCATGCATACTGGGCAAGTGCTCTACCATTGAGCTATGCCCATGGGTCACCTTGTATTTTTATGAATTTAAACTTTCTCAGCCTTCATGTCAGTTAGCAGAAGCTGGTTATGGAGTCAACTACTCAAGCTCAGTATGATACATTGCCCTCTCACTATCTGTTGTCAAGGCTTATATTAAGCTTTGAAGAATCTAAGCAATGGAAATTTGTCCTAGATGAGCAAGACAATTCCTTTCTGTTTATGCAGATAAAAATATTATCTTAAACTCAGTGTTCCCACTAAAACCCTTTTTAATAGCCACTATTAGAAAGATTTGAAGGGCCAGCCAGATAGCTCAGCAGACTAAAGTGCCTGCTTAGGCAAAGTGCAGTGGCGGCCCTGACGTGCTGTGCTGGCCCCACCCCCCGGGCTTGCTGAGATGGTGATTGAGACTGGGAATGATCCCAGTGTTTGGGAGGCTGAAAACAGGAGAATCACTATGAGTCCAATCTATGTAGTGAATTACTGTAGGCTCTGTATTAAAAATACAAAAAAAAAAAAAAAAAAAAAAAAAAAAAAAAAAAAAAAAAAAAAAAAAAAAAAAAAAAAAAAAAAAAAAAAGAAAAGAAAAGAAAAGAAAAGAAAGATTTGATACTTGAAAAAAAAAGCTAGGTATTTCATATTTTAAAACTGGTTTACAGATAGCAATAGCTCACTAAGTGCCTTTCTGGCAAGCCCAAAGTGCTGGGTTTGATCCTCAATACAAAAACAAAAAAGTTAATACTATTTCATTACCTTCCTGTTCATCACAAATATTTTATCCTAGAGGATATGTAAGATATAGCACTACTCAAAACTAATGACTTCTGAGTGTTCTTAATTAAGATTTTTATTTTGGTGTAAATGCTAAAAGATGTTAATATTATATTACTATTAAAACTATTTGGACCTAGCCGGGCGTGGTGGTGCAGGCCTGTAATCCCAGCACTCGGGAGGCTGAGGCAGGAGGATTATTGTGAGTTCGAGACCAGCTAGAGCTACAAAGTGAGCTTAAGGCCAGCCTGAACTGCATAGTGAGACCCTGTCTCAAAAAGACAAAAAAAAAAAAAAAAAAAAAAAAACTATTTGGACCTTTTTGGAGATTATTGTATCATTCTTTACACTTTTCACACATACTATGCCTAGTACGTGTTGAAAATGTGAATCTGATAATATTGGTTTGGTCCCATTCTCAGAGTATGACATTTTAGGGTCTCATACAGAATCAAAACAATGTCCAGGGGGAAAGCTTACACCTGGCCTGCTGTGCCGCCCCCCTTCCCCAAGGCACACTGAGACTGCAATTGAGACTGGACGTAGTGGCACAGGCCTGTATTCCCAGCTCTTGGGAGACTATAAATAGGCGGATCACTACGAGTCTGATCTAGTAGTGAGACCCTGAACACCCTGTAGACCCTTCCCTAAAATATAAAAAAAAAAAGAAAGAAAGCTTTGACTTTGGTTTTCCCTTGTGTATGAAAATGATTTTCCCTTGTGTAGGAAAAAAAACTTTTACACCAATTGTCTATCCACAGCTTTCACGGTACATCACACTCTACCCTTTAATTGACTATTAAAGAATATGAGTCTGAACCTAGATAATAATACAGAATAGCTGCATCATAAGACTTATTTGGGTGTATAATCTCATTTTGTCATTCAATATTTATTTAAAAACTCAGTAGAAAGATGTAATTTTGAGGGAAGATTATTTGAAACATGCATCAGCTCATGTACTTTTCAGCCTGTCTAGTCTAAAACATATCCATGGATTAAACTAGATCAGTAGACAGCTGTTACTTTGCTAGGCAGTGCTATGGTTTCTCAAGGACAGCATAGTTTTTACCAAATTGCACTTGTGTGATCTCCACAATGTATACTGAGTATTAGGAGAAATAACAACTTTCACTTTAAGGATTCAATGATAACAAGCATTTGTTAGGATCCTAGAGAATGATATCGATAGTGGTACCAAGAATATGCGTAGTTAATCCTAACTTTATGATTCAGAAGAAATAAGATGAGAGGGGAGAAGGAAACAGAAAAAAGGAAGGACAGACAAAAGGCGAAAGAGAAAAGTATTCTCACTAACCCCCTGACTGCTTCCTCAAAGAATCCTAGCAAAAACAATGAGAATGTCATGTAGAGAAGTATTACAAAATATGTCAGGCTCTCATGCTTTTCTACAATCCAACCTGCTAAACACTTCCAAACCAAGAGCAGTAGCATCTCTGTGCAAAAAGTAGACCATGCTACTCTGCAGGTGGTAGGATATTTGATGCTCCAAGATCCCACCCCAGCCTGGTCTTAGGCAAGCCTCAGATCCATGTAAGAACTGTCCAATGTGTACTGATTGGTCAAAAGAAAAGTTCTGTCTAGAGCCTGAAACACATTTCACAGGGCTGGGGTAGAGGGGTATGCTTTACTTTTTCTTTCTTTTCTTTATTCACCTTCCCTGTCATATTCACTTTTCATTGGGTTGAAGGAGAGAAAAGACTCCATATCCTATATCAGATGTGGTGTGGTGTGGTGTGGTGTGGTGTGGTGTGTGACATTCAACCACTATACAGTAAATATTTGTTGAATTGTATGAAATAGACCAAACTTTGACCTTCCTTGGTACAATGTGTTAGCACAGATCTTTCCATCCCCTCAGGTCTCAGTGGCTTCTTTTCAGCTTAGCTTCCACACCTGGATTAGCATCCTGAATAGACCACCATCTGTGCACCAAGGTACTCTCTCTTCCACAGTGAACAAAAGACCATGAGGTACACATACAATCCACTGGCCTGCACAGAAGCCTGGCTTGTTCTCCATTCAGTGTGTGTAAGTGTGTGGGTGTGCATATGTATGTAATGTAGTCGTATATGGTATGATATATGTGTACTGTTTTATGTTTGTTCATTTTTTGTTGAGATACTGGGGGATTGAACTCAGGGCCTTCACACTGAGCTACATCTCCAGCCTCCTTTTGAGACAGAGTCTTGCCAAATTCCTCAGTTGATCAGGTTGGTGGCTAACTTGTTGATCTAACTTGTGGGCTTCTTCCTTCAGCCTCCCACAGTGTTGGGATTACAGTCATGTGTCACCACGTCCAGCTTACACTTGTTTTAAGTGAGACCTCATGGTGGCCTTGACCTATAAATTGGTCTCTGCCTCACAACAGGAACAGTTAAGAGTATTTTAGGAAGAGGCAGAGATCCTCTAAGATTTCTCTGACTCTAATGTTATTCTACCAGGTGCAGCTCAAATGAATTGCTCAGTTTAATGGAGACATGAGTCATGACAATAGCCAGTGATCTTAAAATACCTAGAATATACCCCATGCCCTCTGTGGGAGGTGAGGTCCATGAATTGAGGAAGCGAAGCCATGTCTTATAGATTTCTTTAGGGGGTGGGGAATCCAGATTAAGATGTTTCATGGAAGGTTTCAGGCACTGCCCTGAATGTGCAAGCTAATGCTCCTGCATTGTGAGGCATTGATGTCCGCTGGCGTTGGTCCACAATTTGCAGACAGACGGCTTCTGGGCCCTGGCCTTCTCTGGCTGAGGGATCAGGAAGGCAAAGCCCTCAGAGGCCATCTCCACAGCCTTTTCAATGGGCTGCTTACAGGCAGTGTATCCAATAGCCCCGAGGCTAGGCTTGCTGATGCCCCATGACCCTAGCACTCAGGAAGCCAAGGTAGGAGCATGAGGTCAGCTGGGACTACATAGACAGAACTTGTCCCAAAAACAAACACACAAACCCCAAGGGCCTTCAACTTTTACTTAGCATATAGTGGTAGCAACTACTTCTTTGCAGATAGCTACTTTCTGCTTTATATCTGTTATCTCACTGATTGATGTAAGCACCTGTAAGTGAGGTACCAGTATTGCAATTGCTTACAGATGAAAAAACTGAGGGATGCAGGGGTTAGGGATAGTAAATGTCAGAGCTAGAATGTCTAGAAGTCTGGTTCGAAGTCCATGTCGTTACTGTACTCTGCTGCCTCTCAGTCACTCTGATGTTCATAATTTTTCTTGGTAAGATAGACTTAGTCAAAAAAATAATTTTCAGTGTGCATCCTCAGACTTTAAAAAGTAAATAAATTTTCAGTATGAGTTCTTAGACTTTGTAAATCAAATTTTATTGGTACTTGTTAAATATGTACAATGATCACATTCATCATAGAGAATTTGTACCTCTGCATGGTATAATTTGATTCCTTTTCTTTCTCCAATCTCCTAGCCTTCCTTCAACCCCTGAGTTCTTAGACTTTAATCTAAGTCTAAGATTTCCAGTAGTAGAATCACTTCTGAAAATAAAAGAAAAATCTTACATTGAGAAAAACCCAAGAGCATTTTTTAAAATTACAGAATGATTTATAGTAGAATAAAAGAAACAATCGGTCTACTGCCCAAATGAAACCACAGGACATGATCTAAATATAAATTATGCAATATGATAGTATGTGAAACATAGTTTGGTGTGTGTGTGTGTGTGTGTGTGTGTGTAGTATTAGCACTTGAACTCAGAGTCTTTGAATTGAGTTCCATCTCCAGTTCACCCCCACCTTCTGACCTTTTAGCAACTTTAATGCCATCATTTTCTGATGAGCAGCTTGCCACATAAACCTACACTTTTGGGGTGTGTGTTAGGGCTTTGCAGCAGGAAGTGGGAGAATCTGTCCCCTCAACCACCCCATTCACATCTCTTCTCAAACCTGTGACAGGCACATGACTTTTGGCTCAAGACTTTTCCGTTCTGTTTCGTACTGTGGTTTAGTGTTAAGAGACAAAATTTTTAATCAATAGATTTGACTGGATTTTATTTTATTTTATTTTATTTGTTTTTTGTCTTTTTGAGACAGGGTCTCACTATGCAGTTCAGGCTGTCCTTAAGCTCACTTTGTAGCTCAGGCTGGTCTCGAACTCACAACAATCCTCCTGCCTCAGCCTCCCGAGTGCTGGGATTACAGGCGTGCGCTACCACACCCGGCTTTGACTGGATTTTAAAAGTTGCTAGTTATTACAACCTGGGCTGTTTTTCTATTTGAATTAAATTTGCATCTGTACATGTTTATAGTATATCACGTGGTGCTTCCATGTATAAACCAGGGTTTAAGTAACTGACATCTGTATCCATGAAACAGAAATTTCCTGCCTTGCGAACTCCCAGGCTTTTCTTCTTTTCCTGAGGCCTAGGATAGTGACAGAGCTGGAACGCCCCTGGGCTGGATATACCCCAGCATCCAGGTCATGCTGTTCTCCACAGGGTTTGTCCTCAGGTTTATGTGGACCATTCCACACCCAGCCTCCTCCTCACTTGTGCCAGCAGTGGTGAACAGAGGTTCTGGGAGTCTCTCCCTCACCTTCCTTCTAGGTGTGGGTTCAGACATTCCCTTGAAGGAAGCTGGGTTTTGTGAGTGAATTTATAATAGCCTCTATTGTTGTAAAGTGAAGTGTTTCCTTTGGGTTAGCCTGAGATTATCACCAAACATCCTGGAGGAAGTGATGAAAACTCAAAAAGAAAAATAATTTTGCATTTTCTCTCATTACATTTTCCATTCACTAAGTAAAACTGACTCCTTTTTTTCCATAAAAGTTCACTTTGGGTGTGTTTCTATGAAGAGTCATATCATACAGCCCACACATACGATGACATTTTATTCAGTCTATCTGTTCCTAGGAAACAGTGTAAAAATGTATATGGACTGTGGTTAGCAATTTTCTTATTCGAACTTTGAACACCAAAGCTAAAACCCCCTTCCCTCTTCAGATATTAGAAAACTTTTATCTAAAAGCTTAAATTATCATAGCAAAATATTCTGTAATGTAATGAAATTTAAATACACCAGTTCTAAAATGTTTACTAAAAAGAATATGTTTTTCTTCATGCTTTAATGGCTTGGAATATTGGTAAGATGAGGTCTTGCGTGTAGTGTCTTAATTTGTTTTATCTCCAAATTTCTCTTCTACCTTATTTCCTAATTTTTGTGTACATTGGTAAAAAAGCATCATGCACTTTTTATAAATAAGAGGACCACTAAATCATACTGACCTATGGTGTCATTTATAAGTACTATTTTGATAGCTTAGTAATTATAAGAGTAAAAGCAAATTGATTACCTAATATTTAAGCCATCAAACAATTATCACTTTGTACTTATTTTCTTTGAGTTCATACAATTTAGAAAATTATATAAGTCCTATTTCTATCTCACTACTAAAACACTATGCCAAAGACAAAAATTAAAAAATCTTTTAATACCACGAAGACAAGACCATGACAATCTGCTAGGGGATGGCCACTAACAAATACTTGTCCTAAAATAAGACCAGTTCTTTGTCTGGTTTTCAATCTAGCTGTAACTTTTCCCGTTGGTTTTTATAGTCTTTTAACTATTTAGTAAGTGGTATGAATTATTTTAGTTTATGCATTACACAAAGATGCTGTTCCAAACACCTGCTCTGGTATGTTTCAAGGGCCATAAAAACATTAATCTAGAAACTTCAGTCCTAAACGTATATCCCAAATAAGCAGTTTTTAATATGGGGCATAAACACAGTTGTGGCTTAAAAGATGACTGCGTAAACTATGGTAATCTTTAGAATCTTTTCCAGCAACTGAAAATAATGAAATGTTTAAAAGCAAAGATAGCTGTCATGTTTTTTAAAACTTTATTTTGACTGAAAAAAACACAAAATGTACATATCAATGGGTACCATGTACTGTTCTGATGCTGTGATTTTTTTATTTAAATATTTTTACTATAAAAATAGTTTATGTTCCATTAAAAAATTAAAGAGAATAGAAATAAATATGCTTATACCATTCAAAGAGAAAAGCAGAACACAGTTATATTTATGATATTATTACCATTCTTTTTTAAGAACAAAGTAAGAATAATGGCCAAGCATGGTGGTTAAGCCTGTAATCCCAGAACTCAGGAGGCTGAGGCAGGAGGGTCACCTGGGCTCCATTGTGAGTTCAAGTCCAGCCTGGAATATATAAGATCCAGTCTCAAAAACTAAAAATACTAGAAAATATATTATCAGAATAGGTGTAACATAATTTATAATAATATTTTCAAAACTTTAAAATGTAGCTCATCCTCTTCCTTATTTGTAGCATTTTTTCATTCTTGACACTCAGACAAGCCTGTGAAGGAATCAAAGGATTGCTCCTTGGTTCTGCCAATAGGCTGCTAGCATTCTGACTTTACAGGTGAGGAATCAAGGCTTCCAAAGTTCAACTAATTTGTCCAAGATCACAAAGCTAGCACAACAGAAGTTGACAGACATATCCAATTGTCTTCAAAAGACCTAACTCCCCCACCCCCACGGCATTACTGTGACAATCAGTGAACATTCTAGAAACGAATGCCAAGACCGTGAGCATTGCTCCCTGCTGTGCTTTCAGAGGATGATTATCCTCTCTTCCCCAGCCTCACAGAACAGCAACCAGAACTATACATTTTTCATGACAAACAACTGACTAATAATACTGTTATAATATTCTTTTTAAAAATGTCTCAAATCTTTTTGTTGCAGAGAAAAGCTGCTCTAAGGTGGTGCTGGTTGAAATAGGTGACTGGCCAGAGCCTGCAAATGTCTGCAATAGGACTAAGAACGTCATTTGCTAGTAAGCATCTACAAATGCATTATTACTGCTTAGAAACAATCAGCAAATCAGACATCATTTTTTGGGGGGAGGGAGCCCTTATTTATGGAAAATTATGCCTTCCGTGTACTGTTATTAGATCTATTTGTCCCGTAAGAATGTTGAAGGGCATTCTGTCTGTACAAAATGTGCACCACAGGCTGTCATGTCACCCTCACTGTCCTTTTACTACTAAGCAAGCAGTAACTG
The DNA here is from genome assembly GCA_004027165.1 of Ctenomys sociabilis. Taxonomy (NCBI): domain Eukaryota; kingdom Metazoa; phylum Chordata; class Mammalia; order Rodentia; family Ctenomyidae; genus Ctenomys; species Ctenomys sociabilis. Next base: position 43,222 of record PVKA01008021.1, read on the forward strand.
AGGCAGTGAGAAGTCAGGCAGGCTCCGTGCACCCTTCCCTCCAGTCACCAGGCTGCTTAACCTCTCTGCATCCCTTTCTGCTTTCTCCTGTGCTCTCCCAAGTGTGGGAGACTCTTGATCCAGCACTATACACCTGAGCAGCATCCTGAGCTTAGCAGTTAAATATTTTAATGTATATTTATTTATTTAATCAGTCACACAGCTACACAGCTCAATGTGAAAGACATAAAGGGGGATCAACACCACCTGCCTCCCACGTGCTCCTCCCTGAATATCCTTCTCCCAGTTCCCAGTTCTCAGTTTTATTCTGCAAGCTCAGAAATCCCAAGAGACTGTTAAAGGCAAATGAAAAGCAAAACTACTAGATTTGATCTCAACGAAAGGGATTCAGTCTGCGATGCTACAGCTCCAAAGTGATTTGTGCCCTCCATCACCTTTCCCAGGTAATGGAGACAGAACCCTGAGTCAAGAAAGCTGCCTTTGGTCCTGTCTTTTTTTTTCCATAACTTGGCTAATAAGCATCTATTTTGTCATATATATATATATATATATATATATATATATATATATATATATATAGAGAGAGAGAGAGAGAGAGAGAGAGAGGAAAAAACACACAAGAAATAAAATATCAGTACAATGTTTAACTTGTCTTTAACCTCTGAATTTACAAATAAAGAAAGAGGGGCATTGAGCACAGCGAGGCAGACAACTAAGCTGTGACTCTCTGCACGCAGTTGTAAATAAAAAGTTTTGAATTATTAAGACATACTTGAACTGTTGCTGTGTTAACCAAATATTTCCTAAAAAATTTAAAATGTATACTGTAAAATCACTATCTGACGTTTTATCAAGAAAGGGCTTTGAGAATTGTTTTTCTAATGACAATTTTGAATTAATACCAAAGTTGGGACTGGGAGTGTAGCTCAGTGGTAGAGCAGGTGCTTTAGCTAGTTCACAAGCCTTGGGTTCAACCCCAAGCACCAACAGAAGAAAACAAAATCTTTAAAATATGGTAGTCGTTTTGCAAGAATTAAGAGCGACCACCCTCTTCTTCTAAGGTCTGATACTGGAGAATCATTGTACATGAAATAGTGATCAAAATCAAATTCACTTTGAAAACTAACGTAATTGTGCTTGCCTCAGCAGCACCTGTACTAGAAAAGCATACATGTGATTACAAAGATAATCTCCCTATCACAGAAATCAAATCTGTAGCCTTTAAGCGTACATTACAAGTTAAACACTATGTATCATGACATATAGTCCAGCTGGCGGTTGCTGCATTTGTTTAAAGATGAAATTGGGAGGAATTTTTCCTTTCTATTAATAGATTAATTCTATGTATTCACTTGGTCGACAGACTTTTGTTTAGGGCCTTTAGCCGGGGACTTGATCTTGAAGATCAGTATTTGCCCACAGGAAACATACAAGCCAAGCAAAGGTTCACTTTTTAAGCACCAGAGCCCTGAAATCTGCAGCTTGACGGCTTCCCCCCGAACCCAGCGCAGGTCGGGCCTCCCGGCTGCAGCCAGCGGCGCTCCAGGTCCTCTCCCCCGCCGGGCCGGACAGGGCGGGGTCGGCGAGCCGCGGTCCTCCAACCCCCGCGCCTCCCTCCTGCGCGCCCTCTAATTTTGCAGCTCCGACCACCGGAAATTAGCGCGCGGGGGAGCTGCCGGGCGAAGCGCGGGGGAGCGCCACGCCGGCCGGGCGCGCCCACCGGTCCCGCCGGGCGCCCGCGGGACGCGCCGCGCCGCCTGGGCCCTCTCCGCCGGGGGCTCGGAGCTCGCCCACCTCTTCCAAATTTAACCATTACCTAAATCCAAAGGGAAATGAGCAAACCTCTCGGATTGGGTGTCAAGGTATTTTCAGCCTCGTTGGGCGTATTTATCCCGAAGTGTTTCCACAACAAGCTATTTCGGGGCCACCGGGCAGGTTTCGCTCTGCGGACGCCGAGGCCGCTCACCGGGCTCCAGGCCGGCGGCACCGGGCCGGTGATTCACGCTGGGTCCGGGGACCGCAAGCCCGCGGCGCGGGGGCGGGGCGGGTGGCCTCGCGGGCCGGGCGCTCCGCCCCTGCACTCCAGTCAATCTGGGTCCTGAATCTGCGCCTTCTGGCCGCGGAAGTCTCCCAGCAGCCAAGAGTTCAGTTTTCTTTCGAGTCATTTCTGGTGGCGCCTGCGAGTGCAGACCTCTGGGGTCTCCCCCATGTCGCAATCCCACGGACACAAAAGGGGGCGAGTGGCAGGTGACGGCTGCGGACGGAGCCCCACGGGGCGGGGGGAGGTCTGAGGGCCGCGAGCTGCTCCGTAACGCTCAGGAAGTGGAGCTTGTGGTTTCGGGGGCTGAGCTCGGAAGGAGATTTTTAAAAAGTCAGAGAGAGGGAGCAGCCTCTCCCGAAAGCAAGAATCCGCTTGAACTCGGAGCGCGGTGTCCGCGCGCTGACCCGGCAGGTAGGCGCGGAGCCACTTCGTGCCGCCCACCTCGGGACTGCGCGGTCCGGCCCCACCTGCTGCCCGCCGCCGCAGTGCCCACTGCCCGGCTCGGCACGAGTCGAGGACGTGGCTGGGAAACAGTAGGGCGCGCGCCAGGAATTTGGCGGTTCTGCTGAGAAGTGGGGACCTCCCGGAAAGGAAGCATCTGGTGCGAGGGCAAGAGCGGCGGGGCTCGGGAGGCTGCCCCCTTCTCCGAGCGCCTTCGGCTCCCGCCTGTTAGCGGCCTGGACCCCGAGGACAGGGCCCGTGAGCCGCGTGCATGGTGGCGCCGCCCCGCCCCTGCCGCCAGCTGCAACGCGAGGTCGCCTTCCCACGCGCTCGGCCCCGCGCCTACCTCCTACCCCCCGCCACTTCCCCCCACCCCCGGAACCGGCAAAGCCGGCCAGGGTGCGAGAGAGGCGTGGGTTTGTCGCCTGGGTGAGGAGGCTACCCCCGTGACTATCCTTACCCGCGCTGTCCCCACTAGCCGGGACTCCGGCGCCCACAGCTCTCCGCCGCCCTCTAGTCCTTCTGACCCGCGAGGGACCAAGCCAGAGGCTGCCCTGGGGTTGGCTTCACCTGCTCTCCTTCCAAGTTTCATGGTTTTACAGATTGGTATTTGCATTTGTGGGTCTAATTGCGTGGACCGAGGGTGCAGGAAACACTGAGGCGGAACGCCCGGTCCAGGAGCCAACCTAGGCGCAGGCGGGCGCTCCCCTCGGCCCGTGGACGTGCTGACACCTAGTTATTCGGAAACGTCAGTGGACACCCAGTGACGCACCCAGGCATCCCTTCTCCCAGCCGCATTTAGTTCGCCGGGAAGAAGGCTCGAAGGACTGAGGCTTTTGGGAGGGGACACCCTCCGGACGCCGAGTCCCCAAGGACTGGCTTTGGCTGGCAGCGCACGCGGACACTTTTAAATTGCGCCCCGCTTCTTGTCCTGGGGCGAAAGGCTTAGCGTACCACAATCCAAACCGCACAAAGCCGGAGGACCGGGGCCCTGATTCGTTTAGAAAACCCGCTGTGCCGGGAGAGGCCGTAGCTCTTGGGGGAACCCTAACCCAAGCCCTCGGCCGTGAAGGAGGCAGATTCATTTACTCCAGACCTCCGCCCCGAGCCTGCCCCAAGCTGGCAGCAGTCGCAGCCCCGCCTCCGCGCCGAGCTCAGGTTTCGACCTGAGATAGGCAAACTGATTGGGGGTTAACGAGAGCGAGGGCGCGGGCACCGGCTCCCGGACCCCCGCTCTCTGTCCCCTGGCGGCGCAGGCCCCCGGCGTCCGTTTCGCGTGTCCTCCAAACCGTCGATGCTCCACGGAGCCCAGGCACCGCGCGTCCCCTAGCACCGCGCGCGAGTCGAGCTCGACTTCCTTTCGTAGGACAAAATTTTTGGTGAGCAGAAAGGAAAGTCCTTTTTCTGGGGCCTGATTTTCGCGGTTAGACCTCCGTGGTCATGGGCGTTCCGCTGGCCGGTGCCGTCTGTACCTGGCCAACTTGTCCCTGCGCCGGGCACAAGCAAGATCCCCCGGATACGGCTTTTCACCCGGACGACGGTTTTGTCCTTTGCCGCCACCCCTTCTCCTTCCTGTGCCTCTGCCCTCCCGCTTCCCTTCCTCCGTCTTTAAGGCCTCCCGGCCCTCCGCTGCACTCCCCGGCCGAGCTCCGCGCGCCCACCCAGGCCCTCTCGCACTTCCGTTCTCAGTGGCTCTCGGAGGCTGGGCTCCTGGGCCCCCCTGGGTCCGCGGCGCCTTAACCGACCGGCTCCTCCCAACCCGGTCCCCAACCCCAGCCCCAGACTGTGAGTGGCGCGGAGGCAGCAGACCCGCGGGGGGCCCCTGAGCTCCTAGGGTGCGCCCCAGGGCTTTCCTGGGAAGGGGAGGGGCCGGGGGCGGGGGCCCAGAGGAAAGGCAGGGCTCGCGGCGGCGCGGCGGGCTGCTCCGCCACCTGTCCGAGTGCCACCTGGTGAGCGCGGCCCGGGCCCAGGCCCCTCCTCCCGCGGCCGGCCTCGCCCCTCCCTGGCTGCCTCTGTCCCCGCGACTGGGTGCCCCGTCCTGGCCCTGAAGGCTCTGACCAGCGTTTCCACCCACGTCTGCCTTCCTCTCAGATTTCTGCCCTGCCGAGGCTGAACGGGCGCTGCAAGTATCCGCTGCGGACGCGGCTTTCTGGAACCGTCGGAGCGCAGTGGGGAAGGCGGCGGGCCACCATGCCGCGTTCCTTCCTCGTCAAGAGCAAGAAGGCTCACAGCTACCACCAGCCGCGCTCCCCGGGGCCGGACTACTCCTTGCGCTTAGAGAATGCTCCGGCGCAGGGCCGAGCAGGTGCGAGGCGCGCAGGCCTGTCGGGGGGCCCCTCGGACCGCCACCCCGCACCCGGCCACCTCATTTCTCGGGCCTAGGAGGGGTTCCCTACACCCTCCTCAGTCTGTCTCGTTTCTTACTGTCCTGGCTCCTCCCGAGCTGTCATCTAGGCGCCTGCATCTCCCGGCGCCCGTCCTCTGGGCCGCGAGGTTGCGGTCAGGTCCGAGAGGACCGAGGAGGACGCTTGGGCGCCACGATGGGTTGGGGGCGCGTCAGGACCCTCTGGCTCCTCCCGGCTCGGCTTCGCTCAGCTCCTGATTCCTCTCCCCAGGCAGCACTTCGAATGCGGGCGAGCCTAAAGCGGAGGCCGGGGACCGTTTGTCCCCCGAGTCCCAGCTGACCGAGGTTCCCGACAGAACCTCCGCGTCCCCGGACAGCTGCGAGGGTAGCGTCTGCGACCCCGGATCCGAGTTCGAGGACTTGTGGAGGCCGCCTTCGCCCTCCGCCTCTCCAGGTAGGACTGTGGATTTGTGGAGGGGGGTCCAGGGGCCGCGGGGAACTAGGGCGGTGGAGAGGCTTGCTGGGGACAACTGGGCTTCTCGTGGGGGTGGGGCCCGGCGGGAAACATCCGGCTGCCCCGAGGCAGGAGGGACTCGGCCCGGGTCTGCCGTCTCCATCCTGGGCAGCCGGACCCTGAGGATGTTCTTGTGCGGGTGTGCGGAGCTGGTCAGTGAGAATCAAACCAAGGGTTTCAAAAAAGAAAACCCCAAACCCCCAGCGTTTCGTTTCCGATCAGATTGACTGTTTTAAAGGTGTTTGGACCTCAGAATCCAAATCCCAAACTCAAGCAAACGGAGGCAGAGATTCGGTCGCGGCCGACAGCCCTGAGCGCAGGGGAGAAGGAGATCCCTGAGCCAACCTCAGCCGGAGGCGCGGTCTTCGCGGCTGCAAACTAGGGGCTCCTTTCATTTTTCGTTCTGCCAAGATGGCCTAGCTTGGGGGCCAGCCCGCTGGGTTTCGTTTCCAGAGAGCAATCGAGTTTCCTGCAAACCAAGTTACTGCGTGTAGGATGGGGGAGAGATTGGGTTCCCGTGGTGTAAGGAAGGCGCAGACCTGCCCAGTTCTGTTGGAGGCCGGTTATTTCCAGATTACATTTATTAGTTTTAAATCCCAGCCTGCACTCAGGGATTGACATGAGCAGAACGGCAGCTTCAGCCAGTGGATCTGGAAACCAGAGGCAAAGGGTTCTTCATACTGTGCAGGGCTCCGCCAGGCCAAAATCGGATGCCTCCCCAGCCTCCGATGGAAACTAGGGAGGGGCGCAGCCTCTCGGTGCAGCCTTAAGGGGTGTGTGCAGGGCGCGTGCGTGTGAACAGATTTGTAGCTGCGTATGCACTCGGATTCGTTGTACGTCTAGTTTTAGAGAACTTCACGGGGGTGGGATCAGAAAGCTCTCCCGAAGGTGGCGACTAAGCCTACTTAATTGTAAACTTATTCTCTGGGAAATTCTTCCTTGCGCCATCAAGATGCAACAGAAATCAGGAGGATTGGGTGACCCTTTCTTGCAGCTTCTTTGTTACCTGCTCTGTGCTCTTCACAACTTGGAGAAATCCCTAGGATTTCCGATGTTTTTTTTCCCCCCAGAAAAAAGTGTCTGTAGCAGTTCTGGGGGCTGAGTTTTTGATTATCTCCTTATTTCACCATCAGTTCTAGGAAGAGAAAAGGATTGAGGGGGACTTAGGTGCTAGGAGAGTGCCAGCGCAGGTGGCTGGACCCTCTGCCCTCTAAGCGCAGTTTGGGACCGAAGGGCCCCCGCTTTCTCCCATCTTTTTCCCAGCCTGTATTGGACGCGCTTTTCCCCACAGGACCACCAGGTGTGTGTGGGGGGGGTCCTGCCAGGAAAGATTCTTCACACTCTAGGCGCTTCCGCTTCCCTCAAACCTTTTACCTATCTTTTCGTTCTTACGATCTTTTGCTTTCCTGCTGTGGCCGGTTGGGCCCGAGGGGGTGCGCTTTGCCGAGGGGCGTCGCGGGCACCTGCGACATCCTTCTGCCCTGGAATAGGTGAGCGCACACGGTGGGCTCCGGCCGCAGCCTGGACCCTGACTGGGAGCCTCTTGTGCTTCTGCAGCCTCGGAGAAGTCGCTGTGTCCGTCTCTGGACGAAGCCCAGCCCTTCTCCCTGCCTTTCAAGCCCTACGCCTGGAGCGGCCTGGCGGGTTCCGACCTGCGGCACCTGGTGCAGAGTTACCGGCCGTGCGCGGCCCTGGAGCACAGCGCCGGCCTGGGGCTCTTCTGCGAGCGCATCCCAGAACCCGGCCATCCAGCCGCGCTCTACGGCCCGGAGCGGGCCGCGGGCGGTGCAGGGGCCGGACCCCCCGGGAACTGTGGTGCCGGAGCGAGCGGCGGCGGCGGCGCGGGCCTGGGGCTCTACGGCGACCTCGGGCCGGCGGCAGCCGGGCTGTACGAGCGGCCGCCCGCCGCTGGCCGGCTGTTCCCGGAGCGCGGCCACGAACTACATGTGGACAAGAGCGCGGGCGTCAAGGTGGAGTCCGAGCTGCTGTGCACCCGCTTGCTGCTGGGCGGCAGCTCCTACAAGTGCATCAAGTGCAGCAAGGTGAGGCCCCGCTGCCCCGGCGCGCGTCCCGCCTGCTCTCGTATCCCGCGGCCCCGCTCAGCGGCCTTCTCCCCGGCCCCACCCGTCTCAGGTGTTCTCCACGCCGCACGGGCTCGAGGTGCACGTGCGCAGGTCCCACAGCGGCACGAGACCCTTTGCCTGCGAGATGTGCGGCAAGACCTTCGGGCACGCAGTGAGCCTGGAGCAGCACAAAGCCGTGCACTCGCAGGTAAGCACAGGGTGCCCACCGTGCCCCGCGCACATTTTTCACATTTTCGCGCCGGGGACTTCAGCTTGGCCTCCGTGCAGCACTAGTCGCCCTCCGACTGGTAATTTTCTCCCTAGCTGCCTCCACTCTCCTGCCTTCAGGTCTCCTCCAGCACATCCCTCTGCCCTGGAATAGATGAGGCAACATTAGATTTTGGTCTCATATCCTTGTGAGCCTCCAGAGTCAATCTGGATTATTCTTATGGGTTTCAGGAAGACTTGTGTGCACGGACCCTTGCTATTGTTGTATCAGATGGATTAGCTTTATTTCTTCACCCGTTCTTTTCGCCAAATGTTTTTTTAATCTGTATTGACTGAAGAGGTGGGGTCTCAGTTCACTGAGACCATCCAGTAGGACATTTGCCCTGCTATGCGATCCTTCACTGTTTTAAGGCTACTTGTTGCCTGCCCAGTATTTGAGTATTCCATAGCATACTCCTTACCATGATGCTTGCATGCAGATTACAGTGTAGCTGACGGAGAAGCAATAAGTAAATAACATCCTTCTATTAAATGAGAATGTTTATTTGTAAAGATTTATTGACTGAAAAGAGTATCAGCCCATTTCCTTCAACACCCACAGTGGCTGAGGGCTGGGGACATCTCAAGTGACTCAGCCTCTTGTCAAGGAGGATGAAGTGTGTATAATGGGTGTCAGAAATTCAGGGTACGGATAAAGCCCTTTTGCAAAAGTGTTTTGGTAGAAAAGAAATGTTAAAGGAAAGGGAAGAGAGTATGGAAATAGGAAACAAATGGGAAGGCGGGGATAATATTGCAGGTTATATGGAAAGGGAGCCAAGGTTTTTGATATTGTAGGGTCAGGTTTGTGGTGAGGAGGGTGACAGCCTCCAAGAGTGCAGTGGAGTACTCATCTGCGTCCCTGTCTCTCTCTGCCTCTTTTTGTCTGTCTCTCTCTGTCTCTCTCTGTCTCTGTCTCTCTGTCTCTCTGTCTCTGTCTCTGTCTCTCTCTCTCTCTTCCCTAGGAACGCAGCTTTGACTGTAAGATCTGCGGCAAGAGTTTCAAGAGGTCGTCCACACTGTCCACACACCTGCTGATCCATTCAGACACTCGGCCTTACCCCTGTCAGTACTGCGGCAAGAGATTCCACCAGAAGTCAGACATGAAGAAACACACCTTCATCCACACAGGTAAGCTGAAGTTCCTTGGCTTGTAGGAACATGCCAAGGCCAACATAGCTCCCTTCTGATTTTCTGGCTGCAGTAGTTGGATGAAGCTTTTCAGATCATGTTAATTACTGCCTGTATTAAAGCAAACAGACAGATTTGTGGTCTCCCCAGGGGTCTTGATTTGGGATTGTACCAGCTGCTCAGCTTGCAGGTTTTCAATCCTTGGAAAGAATATTACCCTTAGTTTAGTAGCCACTCCGACAGCCACTTGTTCAGAGTCAAATATGAAGGAGGCCCCAGGATCCTGTTGGAGTGTTGCCTAAAGACTGAAGACTTTCTGTAGGGCTATCACCCAACTTTTTTGTGGGGAAAGAGACTCATATGTAATCTCTCTGTTGCACTTTGAGGAGCCAGAGAGCTTATTCTACATGAGGTGAATAAACAGTAGCAAGTATTACTAAGCTTTCTGCTAACATGGATGATCTCATGCTCACAACCCAGGGAGTTAGAAACTGCTCTTATCCCCATTTTAGAGATGAGGAAAATGAGGCAGAGAAGGACTAAATAGCCCACCCGGGGTCATACTGTTAAGTGGCGGGGCCAGGGCTCATGTTGAGATCTGTCTGATCTCTCAAATGTCTGTGCCCTTGACCCATATTCTACTTCCACAGTCTTGGGAATTATAGATACAGAAAGCTTCTACTCACTGATTGACTTTTTCAAAATTTCAAGCCTTAATAATGATAATTCCTTACCTACTATAATGCTTTACAATTTACAAAGTGCTTTCAAATCTGTCATTTATTTGGCCTTTACCTCATAAAGTGGAAAGAGCTGCTCTTACCATTTGGAAACTCTGGCCTTAAATGATTTACCAAAACTCAAGACTAAATCGTGGAGCCATTAGATACTCTGGCTTCCAACCCTGGACTCTTTTTGTAACACCTTATGTGCAGGTGAGATTAAGTGGTCCTTCTGCTTCTGTGAGTGCTCTATTTAATAATGAATGGGGCTTTGCTGGATAGCTCAATTGTTTAAAGTGCCTCTTGAGTAAATGCAGGCAGGTGCATAGGACCATGGTTTGATTCCCAGCTCCAGAAGCTGTACCAGACCTGCCCTTAAGGCAGCCTGAAGAGCCAAAAAAAAAAAAAAAAAAAAAGAAAAAGCTTCTTCTATTTAATAGTCAACAAGACATTTATATTAGACTTGAAATTTCTGACAATTTTGTTGTATAATGTGAATGTTTATAACAAATTGCACTGTGTTCCAAACATGCACCATTGATGTTAATGAATGCTTGCCCAGTATATAGATAGTCCTATCAAAAACTCAGAAAAAAGGCCTAGTTCAATCATTCCTCTTGCCTAAAATTTCCATGTAATTCACTTGTTATAAGTAAAAGGATTCAAGACACATAAATGCAATTAGGATGTTGACTGAATAAAACATTAATAAACCCTTATCAAACATTGACATTATAGCTAGAACTTGTTTCTCAGATTTACTTGACCCTAATGGGATAGGATACATTTTGATAGAAGCCTGAAGGGAGGAGAGAGTGCAGTATAGGGAAAGAGGTTTCCTCAAAACCCAACTTCATTATTTTGACATTTTTTTTTCTCTTAAGACTAAACCTTTACTAAGGCCACACTGAGACTACTTGGAATCCTCCCAAATGTTAAACAGCAGATGAAATGGGGCAAAGACAAAATGTTTTTATAGTCTATTTGTTATATATTATTTTTGTTGAGCAGCACAAGAAGTGGGCAAAACAAAAACCTTTTTGTATTCTGCCAGTTACTAATCTGTGCTGAGGCATTTCTGTTGTTTAGCATCTTGTAATTAACCTCATAAAAAGAAAGTCAAATCAAGACCGAAAAAGATCACATACTTAAAGAAATATTCTGTGGCTCAAATGTGGGTTCTTAAAATAAGCCTGAGGAATGTCCATGCTTCCGATAGGCCTGTGCTCCTTCAAGAAGAAGAAGGAAGACAGGCTCGCTAACCAGCACGCACTTGGAAACTCAGATTTGAAAACTTCCTCTGAATTAGAACAGAATCACACGGTTTGTAGGACAGGCCCCTCCCACCTCCTGTTGAACATCTGTTCTAGTGCTCTGCTGCTAGAGTTAGGGTAGTCCTCCTGGGTGAATTCAGCTGGGGAGGGCACGTGGCCTTTGCTGTATTTCTGTTTAGCAGGAAACGGTTTGAGGCCTTCAGCTGGGAACCCCCAGTCAGAACGTCTCCCTTCCACCTGGTGCACCCATGCTTTCCCAGGACGGACTTGCAGGCGGGGAGAGACAGTTTTATGTTGCAACACATCCCCCTTCAACTTGCTCGAAGTCTTAGATTGTGGTACAGCCAGCTGCTGCCGAGAGCATGTGGGTCACAGTGGGTGCCCTCTAGTTTATCACAGGCTCATACTACTCCCCTCCTCCTTCTATTCCTGCAGGTGAGAAGCCCCACAAGTGCCAGGTGTGTGGCAAGGCGTTCAGCCAGAGCTCCAACCTCATCACACACAGCCGCAAGCACACAGGCTTCAAACCCTTCGGCTGTGACCTGTGTGGGAAGGGTTTCCAGAGGAAGGTGGACCTCAGGAGGCACCGGGAAACTCAGCATGGGCTCAAGTGAGCACCTTGGCTGGCTACAAATAGCAGTGATGCAACACTACAGAGGTAGCTTCTGCTTCCTTCCAGCCCATTTGGACTTCTTAGGCCCCATCCTGTCTGCAGTTCCCACCAGGGTGCTCTCCTTTCACCCTACTTCCTGGAGCTGCCAGAGGGAAATGAGGTATCTTTTGGAGTTCTGCACAGTGTGGGAGCCATAGCAGCTTGCGAGGCCGTAAACTCCTCTACATGAAGACTAACATCAAGTGCAGCTGTGAAGCTTGGCCCACAGCCCCTCCCACATCCATTATTTTCCACAGGCAGAAAAGTCTTTCAGGAGTCTTCTCTCTTCCTAAATCCCCAGATAACTGATGGAAGAGGACCAATCACTATTTACAAGTCGATGCACACAAATGTTTCTATCTAGAAGAAAAGGAATGGGCTTTTTTCTTTGTTTCCTTCTTCTTCTTCTGGAAACTCTGTTAATCCCCTTCTGTTGGGCACTGCCTGTGATATAAATCTTGGAGGAATCGTTTCTCCTCCTTGAAGACTGCTTCAGAAACTGATTTGGGGAAGGAGCTCTGTTCTTTCAAAATCACCAGATGCCCCATCGTGCTCACCCAGGGAGAAGCATAAGCACTGACTTGGTGGTGAGAGGATCTGAGGTCCTGAAGTGGAACAATGCCTGTGCCCGCGATGGCCCAGGGTGTGATGCCTGTCGTTTAACGGCTTGATCACTGTTCCCAAGGCCCTTGGCTTCTGCCAGGCACTTCAGAGATTAAAGTCATAGCTCTGCCCCTCAAGAGCTAACAGTTGCACCTCAGGTGACTGAGGTCTCTTCTTGTCCTTGGATCTCTGAGAAGACAATCCAGAATCTAAAACCCACCCTTTCAACCCTTTTAGACTCTACAGTGTAAACAAGAAAGTAACTGAAGAGTTACTTCAACGTTTTTATTGTTACCCTGATATTTTTAAGATGACTGAATGGCAGGCATGTGTGTGTGGGGGGTGAAGGCTCTATCTTTAAACTCTTTAGCCTTCCATGTGTATCATATAAGGGAAAATGATATTTTTACTTTGACTAGATTTGTACATATTTTTAGATTTATGGAGTGCGTTAATACATATTTATTAGAGTGATGTTTAAGTTAATAAAGTATTAAGACTATTGTGGATTGCCTTTCATTTAGGCAGGAAATTTTCCTTGTAGGGGAAGTTGGCATTTAAGAAAAATACAGAGTGGGTAAGTGAGACAGACAACATATAAAGCATAAAATCCAATTAAGCTTGTTTCCATTTTTTAAAATTTTATTTTTTTCCTTTTTATGTCTCACAGAAACATTTTTACTAACCAAAAAACTAGGAGTTGTAGAAAACTAAGATCCTGCCAAGTTATATTTTTGCAGCCAGAGGATCCTAGATGAATAAAGTTACCACAGGCCTTTGGTCTGATGTGGGCAAATCCTCTGACTTCCTTGATACCATATAATGTGGACACAGTCCTGCCAATCCAGGACAACTCTGCTTACTTTTATTCTGTGGAAATGAGAGAGAAAAAAAGTATGAGGTTGGTTAACTGCTCACTAAAAGCAAACTGCACAACTAGAGATGCATGAGTCCCAGATACCTGGAACTATCTGGGAGTCCCAGATACCTTCCGTTTGAGGCTCATCTGGACAGCCAAGCAAGCCCTTGTGTCAAAATCAGTGAAAAGCTTTGAGGATGTGGCTCAGTTCGCCCTAGGCTTACTCCCCTGTACCACTAGACAAACAAACAAAATAAGATGTATGTGGAAAGTAAAATGAGATTTGGATTATTTCTGTTCTACCTGTGGATTTTTTAAGAGAATGAAACGGATACAGGTATGGCCTAAATCCTTATTCCCTGTGTTCTAATACTTTCCAGCCAGATTTGCAGGGAATGTGTAGCTCATGGTGACTACCACAGATTGTCCATCCCTGTTGAAATCAATTTCAGACATAATGTTGGGGACTCGATATGTCCTAAGTAAGGCTCTAGGTGATAGGGACCAACTCTGCACAGTGACCTGCAGAGTTTTGATAACTTCTGAGTCGTCAGCCCCTCTGAGAGTGCCTGACACAGTGATCGAAAATGAACTCCTTTGTCATCCTGCAGGTTGACTGCTCTGTAGAGCACAAAGGCATGAAAAAACTGCTTGAATCTCCCCCAGATACAAAAGACTTTCCATGTTGGGATAGAGGGACTCTGACGCTGCCTTTCTCTAGTCCCTCCAAATCTCAGGCTGTGGCTGTCCTGTGGCTTCCAATATCTTGTCTTTCCATGTCTATGTACTCACATTCAAACTTCAAATTTATTTTTGTGATACAGAGTGTCACTACACAGCTCAGACTCATAGTGATCCTCCTGTCTCATCCCTCTCAGCACTAGGATTACAGGAGTGCACCACCATGCTTGGTTTGGGTGGCCAGATCAGTACTCCTGTGGTTCTGGGGCCCCGTCTCAAATTTATTTATAGTACAGTTTAAGATCATTTTTCTGAACTAATGGATGGTAAGTAGTTGCTGCTTCCAGGAACCACTCCACGGTGTCCTGGGAGCCAGAGCTCCCAGTGAGTGAGGATGACAAACATCTTTCCCACAAGTCATCATGCACCCTGGCCAATTACTGCCAGCCTGGGTTGAAAAAGTGAAGATCACTTACTGAGGGGTAAGTAGAACTGATTGAAATCTGGATGTCTTTCCACTCTAGTTCTTCCCTCATGACATTTGGTATATCTGGTCCACTTTCATTTTTCTTTTTTTATGCTATAAGTAGAGAGTTACAGTTTTGACAACTGCTATAATTTGTTTTGTTGTTTTTTGAAAATATCTTGATAGCCATAGTTCAGAATCAAAACAAATTACTGTGCCTGTAACCGTGTGAAATTTGAAGATTGCAAATATCTCTCTTAATGTTATTACTTGACTCCATTAAAAATAGATTGTGAATATTCCATGTCACATTATTCATGAGGCAGGCTCTATGCCTTTTGTCTGCCGGAGTAATAGTAGAAAGGGTAAGGAGAGACACCGAGCACACCTTTGTTTCTTTCACTAAATTTTTAATAACACCTCCAGCTAGCCAGTTGGTGAAGCTCAGCTCTTGCATAAAAGTGGAAAAGCACAGCTATCTTTGAGTAGCCCAACTCTTTCAGGAGCTAATTTGAGTTTGTGTTCGTCCACGCCAGACATGATCAAATTACCTATCAAGTGTGCTGAGCTATCAGGATTCAGGCCATGTAAAAGGTGAATTTCATCTGATTGATTTGAGACACAAATGGAACAACTGAGTTTTAAAAGCCACGCCTTAATTAAAGAGATAGCAAAGTATCACTCCTCAGTGTCTTGACTGTCAGTGCCCCTAAAAACTAGGTGTTGATAGTGATTTGACCCAAGTCATTCTGTTCTGCGTCTGATTATTTAATCTGATCATTTAACAGAAAGAAGGAAACTCAGAGGAAGACGTAATAGGACTTTATTATTGCTTTGCACTGTTGAGTGTTATTCTTTCAATCTGTGCTGCTATGTTATTTTCATAAAATAATAAACTTTTCAGAAAGTACATAGTACAGTATATTGATTTTAACAAATGTCTTTAGACTTTGGTTCAAAAATAAAAATTCAAAGAAATTTTACCCCAAACCCTTGTAGCTTTAAAGTTAGCTTTGTATGTGTATGTATGCCTTTCTAATCTTTATCCACAGATGTGTATATTTGTATTTAAAACTTTTTGCCCTGTGATCAAGGTTTTCACAATTTATGTCTCTGTAGCTCTTTTATTTATAATTTGAATATATGAACACATAGCTAAAACAAACTTATTTTACAGTGAAGACGTGGACAAATTTGTGATTAAATGTTATTGAAATCGTAATATTTTTATTTATGAAGGCCTATGAAGAAAAGTTCGATGCTATTCACTTTAATATATATATATAAGCCGGGCGTGGTGGCGCATGCCTGTAATCCCAAGCACTCGGGAGGCTGAGGCAGGAGGATTGTTGTGAGTTCGAGACCAGCCTGAGCTACAAAGTGAGCTTAAGACCAGCCTGAGCTGCATAGTGAGACCCTGTCTCAAAAAAAAAGACAAAAAAAAATATATATATATATATTCATATAGATAGATAGATAGATAGAGAGATAGATGATAGATAGATAGATAGATAGATAGATAGATAGATAGATAGATAGATATATTCAGGCCTGGCTGAGTATGGCAGCATACTCATGTAATCTCAGCACTCAGCAAGTTGAGACAGGAGAATCATCTTGAGTTTAAGGACAGCCTGGGCTTTATCGTGAGTTCAAGGCCAGTGTGAACTACATAGCAAGACTGTTTTCTAAAAGAAGTATAAGCACATTGGAAATTTCAGAAAACTATAGTAGACATCAGTATACCTACCATTCTACTGAATTTACTTCAGGTATTATTTCTGAAGAAAACCAGAACAGATGAATGTCTCCTGGAATCCATTCCTCTCTGACTTACTCTTTCCCTTTTTCCTGAGAGGCATCACTATTCCAAAATTGATACATATATTTGCCAGGAATAATTTAATGCTTTTAATTTATACATAGTACCATAAATTATATAATTCTGTTTAGTATATTTTAAATTTACAAAAATGGTATGTAGTTTATATGTCCTTCTGTATTTTCAATTTTCTTCAACTATTTGATTTTGAGATTTTTTTCTTATTCAATTTTCTTCTCGCTTTTTATTAATTTTATTGAGAGACAAATATCAGTGAGACAGTTTCAAAACAGGTTAGTAGGACAGTTTCAATAATTAATACATTGCATATTGTTGTCTTTGTGGTAGTTATTCATAGTACAAGATGCAGACATGGTATCCTATCCAAACACAATTAGTACATATCTTTCTTCTCATTGTATTAAGAGAAAGTAGCTGTATATCTCTTATTTTGTATGTACAGATACAAAATGGTCATTTATATCCCCCTTTTTTTGTTTAGTTTTGTCAGAGATGGGTATTCCATTGCCATTTAAATATTATAGGTTCATGAATTAGCAAAATAATCCAATACAGTCCAATAGTCCCTAATAGTAGGAGGTTATTCGTAGGACTGGCAATGTCAGAAGTTGTTGACTTAAGCCTTTTACACTCAGCATATTAACACGGCTTTACTTTTTATACCTTGTTTTTATACTTTTTCTGCTGGATGATTAAGATCAAGATAAAGCAAGACCTATATAACAAGAAACATAACTGTTTTATCTGCCAAGGTCAGTCAGATCCCCTCAGGATTTACCCTGAAATCCTGTCCTGCAGTTTGTAGATCCTTTGTCAGGGTTAGCCATGTGGATGAGTCGTGGCCATTGCTTGACCAATTTGTTGATACCTGGAGCTTTGTTATTTTACTTTAACTTTTGTGTACTTTGAATTTCACTGTATGAATATTTGGTGGTTTACTTATCTGTTCTCTTGTTAGGAGAGTTTGAGTCATTTGTGATTGTTATAAACAATTCTGAAGGGCATGTGGGATAGCTCAGCCCACTGTCTGCTTAGTCAAGAGCAGAGCCTGGGGTTCAATTCCCAATACCACATGCCGCTCTGGCCCCGCCCCTGGATGCGCTGAACAGGACACCAAGTCTGGGCATGGTGGTGCACAGCTGTAATCTCAGTGTTGGGGAGGCTGAAAACAGGAGGACGAGTCCCAGCTGTGTGAGTCCCTGTACCAAATACATGAAGAAAACAAAACAATTCTGAAGCGTGTAACCTTTTATATCTCCTTGTGAAAGAGATCCTTCAGTGTATATGCCTGGGAATGGAAATGCTATGGATTACCAAATCATTCTCTAAGGTGGTTGCCCCAGTTTATAGTCCCACCAGGCATAAAGAGTTTCTGTCACCTTTATCTTACCAACAGTTGTTACTGTTAGATTTTAAAAAGTGACAATCAGATGAAAACTGTCATTGTAATTTGCATTTTCAGATTCTTGACTCTTTCCATAATTTTTTTGACTAGAAAAGTTTTGTGTTTTATGGTTTGTTTTTTCCCATTAGGTTGCTTGGTTTGTATCAGTTTGTTCTCTAAATGGATTCTTAATACTCCTTTGTTAGCCTGTGCCTACCACAGTTGTGTGCTTGGAAGAGAGGATTTGTTTTTGTTTTCATGTTAATGTACTAAATCTAGTGATCTTTCATTTATGGGATTTTTTTGTTTTATTTTGCTTTTCTTAATTAAAAACCTTTTCCCTACTTGGTAGTCATAAAATTATTCCCTGTATTTTCATCTAAAACTATTTAAGTTGTTAGCTGTTGCATTTATTTTTTATGTAGTTGTATGTGTATGAAATAAAATAATATCTAATTTTTGAAAACTCTACCTGTGGTGGGGAGGAGGGAATCTCCCTGCGGATAACCAATTACCTCATTAATGGAAAATTCTACCCTTTTCTCTGTAGCTGTAAGACTGCCTCTTTTAGGTGTATTTCTTCTTCCTTGTGGCTCCTGTTCTGGGCTTGCCGCTTTGTTGCACTGGTCCTTCCGCCTAGCTCTCTGCTTAATCCACAGTGCCTTAAATGTTTCAGTTACAATAAATGTTAGCAGCTAGTATGGAAGGCTTCCTTCTGGCCTACTTGGTCCTCTGGGGGTGCCCTTGTCACATTGTTATTGCATATGAGAAACTATTGGGATTGTCATTTATCTTATATTTATTATTCAACTTTGTGAAAACTAAAATCACTTTGATATTGATCTTTCCTGTCCATAAACATGGTATATGAATCATTTACTTAGATCTTTTGTGTCTTTCAATAACATTGTATCATTTTCTGCATAATTTTATTAATCTGTTCTCATAGTTCTTTTTTAAAAATTATTTGGGGACAAGCCTTTTAGGTTCCCCTTCTGTCCCTCACTCGGACAGAAGCTTTCTTCCCCCAGTAGATGTATTTTGTTCTTAAAAAAAAATAAATTATAAAACTCTACATTTTCTAATTGCTATGGGCATATAGGCAGGGAATTGTTTTTCTTTTTTCTTTTTTTAAATTCATTTATTTATTACAGTGTCTCGCTACACATCACGGATTCTTTTTTTTTTTTTTGCAGGGGTAGGGGTTCAGCTCAGCCCGCCCTGGGGGGAGGGGCTGGCATGGCATGTGGTGCTGGGGATGGAACCGCGGTCCCTGAGAGGCACTTTAGACCGCTGAGCCATCTTGCCAGCCCCAGGGAATTGTTTTTCTTGGCATGTTGATCTTATACCCTGCAACTTTGCTTAACTTTCTTTTTTAGTTCGTTGCCGAATATTTAGGCTTTCTGTATAAAATAATTAGGTATACAAATAATCATAGCTTTCATTTGCTTACTCCAGTTTATTCTTTTGCCTTACTACTGGGCCATATGATATTGAATAGAAGTAGAGCAATAGACTCCTTTTCTTATTCCTAAATTGCAGAGAAATGATTTTAATTTTTGCAACTTGATGCAAAATCTTTGGTGGGTTTTTAGTAACTTTTAAGAAATCTGGTTAAAATTTCTTTTTTCTTTGTTTTCTCCTAGTGTGGAGGAACAAATCTAGGGGCCTTTCCCTTGCAGTGCTCTATGGCTGAACCCTACCTGCCCATCCCTGTGCATGTGCATGTGCCCATCCCAGCTCAGACCCATAATCCTTAATGGGTATTTATTTAATGCTTTCCCCCTGCCCTAGTACTGGAGATTGAATTCAAGGCCTTTGCACTGAGCTATATCCACAGCCTTTTAATTTTTTTTTTTGAGACAAGATCTTGCTGAATTGCTAATTTGCCCATTGTGGCCTCAAACTTGGAATCCTCCTGCCTTTTCCTCCCAGAGTATGGGGCTCACAGATGTGTACCACCATGCCTGGCTCATTAGTGGGTACTAAATTTTACTGTATGACTTTTCCAAATATCATTTATTTATTTATTATTTATTTATTTGGCGGAATTGGGTATTGAACTCAGGACCCTGCGCTTGCCAGGCAAGCACTTGTTCTACTGAGCTATCTCCCTGGCCCCTCATTAATTGGAAAAAAGCTATCCTTTTATTCATTTTGCACTCCCACTGTTCATCTTCTGTTTCAGTTTTCTTTGCCTTTTGTAAATCCTTTTTTTCCTTGCTTTTAAATCAACGTCTGGCTCTGGTTATACCCATTGGATTTCTACTGGTTTTCCTCAGCTGGCATAACAAAAACATCTTCAATAGGATTGCTCTAAGAGCAGCCTTTGGCTCTTCCTTAGCTTCTGCACATCTTTTATTTGCTTCTTCTTTTTGTTTTTGCAGCTTTGAGGGATCTTATAATCTGCCAGTGCATGTTTGGTGATTGGTATTGAGGATTTTCATATGAGGTTGGTCCTTCAAGACTTCCCTGAAAAGTCTTTATCAGATTTAAGACAAAATGAGGTCGAAGTTGAACCTCTTCATCTATGATCTGGAAGTTCCAAAACCATATCCTATTATCCCAAATGGAGACAGTAAATATGTGATCCACAAGGGATGATGCCATGTGTGCTACAAGTCTGAAGTAAGCCTTTTTTTGTTGCTCTTTTTGTGCAGGGTCTCATTACGCAGCTCAGATTCATAGCAATCCTCCTGATTTCTGCCTTCCTAGTGCCGGGATTACAGGCCCACGCCAGCACGCCCTGACTCCATTGCCTGCTCAGCACACCTGGGGTGGGGCCACCACACGGCATGCGGTGCTAGGGATTGAACCCTGGCCCCTGCGCTTATTTAAGCAAGTGCTTAGTCCGCTGAGCTATATCGTCGGCCCAAGGGGTACTTTTAGTACAGCATAATGTGACAATCCATGAAAAGCAGGGGCAAATGATAAAAGAGGCCAAGACTCCTTCAGTTTCCACTCATCTTTAGTTCAACCAGGGTATGCATAATTTGAACAAGGAATTTGGCAGGGGACCCATGAGGTAAATTTGAAAGCCACATACAAAGATCTTGTAAAAAGACAACAAAACAAAACAAAATCTTGTTTTTACTTGGCTTCAAAATAGGTGCCTTGCACGTTTCCATTTCACAGACCTCATTAATCACAAATAATTTATCTTTATGTTCCATTTTACTATCTGCTTTAGAATGAGATATCAAGTTTCTCAAATCCTGGGCCCGCCAGATAGCTCAGTGGATTAAAGCATCTGCTTAGGCAGACACAGGGGCTGGGGGTTTGATCCCCAGCATGCCTGCCTGTGCTGGCCCCTGAAATCCCTAGTGAGACTGGGCGTGGTGGTACACACCTATAATCCCAGCATTTGGGAGGCTGAAAAACAGGAAGGATCACTATAAGTCTGATCTGTGTATTGAAACCCTGTAGAGCCTGTACTAAATTCATAAAAATAAAATACAAATTAGAAAACGTTTCTTAATCCTGTATTCAATGTTTTGTTCTGAAATTTATTCCTCTGGAAGAAAAGATAAGAACCCACTCCTTATTTTTCCACTTGCCCTTGCAAACCGGGCCTAGGCTATGATCTCGCCCTGCTTCCTCTGTCTCTTCTGCGGCAGCCAACAGCGTAGCTGTAGATCTGGTATCTTTTCTTCTTCCTTTTGGCTTCCTCTCCTGAGCCAGCAAGCCCCTCGTGCTGGTTCCTCTTGGCTGCCACCAAGTTGCCGCACCACCTTTGCTCTCTCGGTTTTTCCAAAAATCTTGAGAGACTTATGAATTCTAACTTAGCTGTTGTTTAAAAACTAGATTTTAGCCAACAATAGTGGCATGTTCTTTAAAGTCTCAGCTAGGTGGAAGCTGAGGCAAGAGGGACAACTCTAGCCCAGGAGTTTCAGGCTAGTTTGGGGCAACATAGTAAGACCCTTCCTAAAACAACAGCAACAACAACAAACACACATACACACAAACTTTTCACCCCCTCCTTAAGCAATAAAAGCATCTTTTTAGGGGCTGGGAACATAACTCAATGTGAAAATGCTTACGAAGTGTGTGGGAGGTCCTGGGTTTGATCTCTAGCACTCAAAAAAAAAAGGGGGGGTAGCTTAACATTTAATAGTTGTACATATTTATGAGTACAGTGGAACCCCCAAATTCATGAGGATTATGTTCCTAGTGCACCTGTGAATTGTGAAACACCCTCAAATTTGAGATATGATCAGCAAAATGCCTATAAGTGCTTATTTTTATGGTTTAAACTATAATATGCTATGAGTCCTGCAGTTATGTAACTTAACTGAATAGAATGCTCTATTAATAAAGGTCAGGAGGTGTGTTGCATTTTGGCAGCATCTTAAGAATCTTAACGCTTTGAGAACGAAACTGAGAACTCTGGAGATAACTACAAGAAGTACGGCAACCTGTTATGATAGGGATTGCTGGCACATGTGCCACGGGGAGCCGGGTAGCAGCCAATCAGCAGCAAGGAGAGCTGAATAAAGCTCTCAGATTGGTTATTTGTAAACATCCTACCAAAAAACAAAACAAAACAAAACAATAGCAGAAGATAATTTGCTGTTTCCATAAAATTGCTGTGCTTTCTCTGACAATTATTCGTTAAGTTTTAAGGAAAAATCTGAGAATGACTGAGGCCTAGAACTCTGAACCAGGATTTGGATGTGGGATGGGGTGTTGTATTGTACATTGTGATATATATGAGTATACAATGCATAACGATGAAACCAGTAAACACTTGTTCTCTCCCTCTCCCCCTTCCCTCCACCTGCCTTGCCTTCTCCTCTCCCTCCCCCTTCTTCCCCCTTATCTCTGTGCCTCTCTCTCTCTCTCTCTCTCTCTCTCTCTCTCTCTCTCTCTCTCTCTCTCTCTCTCTCACACACACACACACACACACACACACACACACACCATGTAGTTTAGGCTGGCCCTGAACTCACTATATAGCCCTGGCTGGCCTCATACTTGAGGTGATCCCACTGTCTTAGCCTCCTGAATGCTGAGATTATAGATATGTACCACCAACAAATATGGCAGCATTTACATTTTATTATCACTTTGTGACAAAAAAACTACTTTTTTGCTGGGCTTTACTTAAGATTTTTGTACTTATTAGTCATATTGGGTTGTAATATTTCTTTCTCATACTGCCCAAAGTTTAACTTGTCTCAAATGACTGGGGCAGAGCTGTAAGGCAGAGTGGTGAACAGCAGAGAAAAAGCCTCTCTGAGGTCACTACCCAGATGCTGGAATAGAGCAACTTGAGGAAGGCAAGCAGGAGGAAAGCGGGTCCCCTGGACCTAGGAAAGCTATGAAGTGCAAATGAGGAGGCAGAGAAATGATTCAGTCCTGCAGACATGTGTTGATTGCTGGCAACTCTGGAGGCCTTCACAGAGAGACAGAGCAGTGGAGGGAGGACATGGAGGGCTGCACTAGCTAGTGGCGAGTGCTGAGGGCTCAGTCATCTGCATGCAAGAGCAGTTGGCTGGGAGCCATCTTAGAGAGGGGCTGACACAGGTCAGAACTCAGACCTGCTGCTGGCTTCATCTGAGCTGGGCTCAGGCCCACAGAGAGCACACTGATGGCTACAGGCCAAATGAGTCTGGTCTTGGCCAGAAGGTGCAGGCTCGCTGAGATTATCCACTATCCTGTCACAAAAAACTACTGCTGGCCTACTGGAATAAATCAGCATGGATCATGACTCTGTCTCCTCTTATTGTCTGAGAGAGACTTGTAGAGACATACCTGGAAGTAGACTTCTTTACTTTTATTTCCTCTTTCTTGTTTGTTGGGCTGTGGGTGGTTTTGTTTCTGTTGTGTGTTTTGTTCTGTTTCTTTTTTGCTTTTTCATTGTTTTTGTTTTTATATGAGTGTGAATGTGCTTTTTAAGCTCTTTGTGGTTGTGGCTTTTTTCTTCTTTTGATCTCTTTCTACTTTTATTTATTTATTTATTTTGTATTTTTAGGACAGGGTCTCACTGCACAAATTGGACTCCTAGTGATCCTCCTGTTTACAGCCTCCCAAGTGCTGGGAGTACAGGCGTGTGCCACTACGCCCAGTTTCAAGCGCTGTCTCAGTGCACTTCAGGAGCGGGCTGGCACAGCAGGCCTGGGGATCGAACTCCTGGCCCCTGTGTCTGCCTAAGCAAGGACTTTAATCCACTGAACTATTTGGCTGACCCTTCTTCTCTCTTTCCTTCCAGTCTTCTATATAAGTTTTCCAAAGTTAGCATGACCCCCTTTTCTTCCCCAGCCTTACTTTTAATTTCTTCCTCTTCTTTCACTTCTCTATTTTCTCCCTAAGCTGTGTTAAATCTTGGCCCTTCAAGGCAAAATTGACATATTAAGGACTTGTATGGTGCATTGAATTTTCTGATTTGGTTTAGATTTTGTTATATAAGCACAAATATATTTCATATGGTTCAAGGTAGCAAATTAATGGTTAGCTTGGTTTGTCACTTTCTAGGCTTTTTGATTCTATTATCATTGCTGATAATAGTACGATAGCCAAAAAAATGACATAATTGTTCTAAACAGCTATTCTTTCTGGTATTCCAAGACTGAGATTCACTAAGGGTCACAGAAAATACTGTGGCTGGGCCAAAGGGGCAGCAACATCTCATCCCCAATAAATTGAAGAGGCAGGATCTTGCAACAGACTCAAAACCTAAAATCCAGATATACATGGGAGATACCTTGGAGCAGTAGTCATTTCCTAAGAACTCTAAATACTAGCAATAAGGGCTATTGGTATAGATCAGTGGCACAGGGCCTGCCTGACAAGCCCAAGGTTCTTAGCTCAACTCCTGACACCAAAAATAAGTAAACAAATAAATACTAACAACAAAGTAATCCACCATAGGTAATTTACAAATATCATCCCAGGAATTAAACTAAGAAGAAGAAGAAGGAGAAGGAGAAGAAAGAAGAAATAAAATGAGAAGACATATAAACAAAATACAATCCCAGATATTCAGTTAAAAAAACCGAGGAAGCAATGAGGTAGGACAGTCCCAGAGCCACCAATCTGGCCTCTCTGAATTGATAACAACAAAGCAATTGAACGAGATTCTAGAAAAAAAATCAAGTCAAGTATTTTCTCAGATAACTGCAGAGATGGTGTTCACAATGAAAATCATGTTTAGTGACCATACAACAGATATAGATGACCCCCCCCAAATAGAGGAGCTTAAGAAAATTACAGAAGCCATGAATGCTTAGCTTAGGAAAGAAATGGATTCTATAAGGCAGATTCAAGCAGATACTCAGGGGAATATCTATGAAAGTATCTGCAGAAGGTTAACCAATGTGAGAATCTCAGATATGAAGATAGGCATGTAATAAGCAATTATGAGAAGAAAATTTCTTAAACATAGAAAAGGACCATGAGAAATCAATACAGCAGCTGCCAGATGAGGCAAGTAGATCGATTGGAGTCAATGAAAAAGCAGAAGATAGCACAAATTATATTGGCAGAAAACTTACTTCACTGGTAAAGAAAAACAATTTGATAGAAGTAAGGCACATACAACTCCAATTAGCTATGATAAAAGCGATCTACAGCCAGACATATCACAATCAAAATTCCAAAGATTGAACACAAGAATAGAGTCTTGAGAGCTGTTATGGAAAGGAAACAAGTCACCTATGAGGGAAAGGCCACAGATCCACAGCTGACTTCCCTGCATCAGTCCTCAAGTCGAGGAGAGCTTGGTGAAGTATTTCAAGTTCTAAAGGAAACAACCTTCAACCCAGATTGATGTATCCTGCAATATTATCTTTTAAAACCAATGGAGAAATAAGATACCTCCATGACAAAAGAACATCTGAGAAAATTTATGACCACCAAACCAGCACTCCAAGATGCTTTGAAGACCATTTTAGAATGAGATAGCAAGGGCTACACCTCCATGAACCCCAGCAGAAAGAACTCACCAGACAAGGCACAACTGGGAGAGGGGTGGGAAGGAATGGGTGCCAACAACAGGAAAATAACATGACAAGAACAGGTCAATACATATGAGTTATAGACATCAATATGGGTTGTTTTTTTTTTTTTTCTTAATGTATTGTGTACAGGGTTTTACTTCACAGCTGGGACTCCTAGTGAGCCTCCTGTTTTCAGCCTCCCCAGCACTGGGATTACAGGCCTGCACCGCCACGGCCTGACCATGGAAGCTGGTGCAGCATGTGGTGCTGGGGTGTTGTATGTTCCCCTTTCCTGCGTTTGCCTAAGCAACGCAGTGGCTTAGGCCACGACCCCTTATAACTGTCAATGTTAATAGTTTCCATTCATCAATCTAAAGGCACAGATTGGCAGAACAGATCAAAAAGCAAGGTCCAGGGACTGGGGAGATAGCTCAGCAATCTAAGCCACTGCCTGGCAAAAGCAAGGACCAAAGCTTGATGCCTGATACATGCTGGCCCAGAACCTCAGGTGAACTGTGCCTGCTGGAAACCGGGTGGAGCATACCTGTAATTCCAGCACCGGGGACTGAGACGGGAGTTTCACTATGAGTCTGAACTGCATAGTGAGACACTGTATCCAATAAATAAATAAATAAAACAAAAATCAAGATCCAGCAATATGCTACATACAAGAAACATTTAATTCAAAAAGAATTTCATAGACTGGAAGTCAGAGGATGGAAAACAATACTGCATGAATCTGGAAAAAAGCAAGGGTGGTTATTCAAATACCTATGTTTATTTGTTTGTTTATTTATTTTGCGGAACTGGGGATTGAACTCAGGCTATTGCACTTGCCAGGGAAGTGCTTATTCCACTGAGCCATTTCCCCAGCCCAAGGGTAGTTATTCTTTTTGCAGACAAAGTGAATTCAAGCCAAGGCTGATTGACAGAGACAAAGAAGATCATTTGTAAAGGGAACAATTCAAGAGGAAGAGACAAGAGTCATAAATATATGTGCAGCAAATACCAGTGCACCCAACTATATAAGACAAATGTGGGCATGAAATATCATATTAGCACTAATATAATTGTAGTGGGGATCTCAATATCCCACTGTCACAAAAAACAGATCAATTAGACAAAAAAATCAACAATGAAATATTAGAACTGAAACAAATCTGGCCCAGTCAAGTAGCTCACCAGATTAAAGTGCCTGCTTAGGCAGGTGCAGGGGACAGAAGTTCGATCCCTGGGCTTGTTGTGCTGGCCCCGTCCCCGGGCCCACTGTTACAACAATTGAGACTGGGTGTGGTGGCACGCGCCTGTAATCCTAGCTCTTGGGAAGCTGTAATCAGGAGAATCACTACAAGTCTGATCTGTGTAGTGAGAACCTGTAGACTCTGTCCTAAAATACAAAAAAAAAAAAAAAAAAAAAAAAAAAAAAAAAAAAAAAAAAAAAAAAAAAGAACTGAAACAAACTTTTTGAATTAGTTTTATTGAGAAACATATAGAAATGAGACAGTTTCAAAACCGATTAGTAGGACAGTTTCAATAATGAATACATTGCATATTGTTGTCTTCATAGTGGTTGTTCATAGTACAAGATGCAGACATGTGAAACAAACTTTCAAACGAATGGACTTAATAGATGTCTAGAGTGTTCCATCCCACAGCATAAGAATACGTGTTCTCAGCTGTACAATGGATGTTCTCCAAAATAGACTTCAAAAGTTCTTACACAAATTTAATGCAATTCCAATAAAAATTCCAATAGCACATTTTACAGATTTACGGAAAATAATCCTAAAATTCATTTGGAACCACAAGAGATCTAGAATAGCAAAGATAATTCTGGGCAACAAAGGCAAGGCAAGCCGGGCGTGGTGGCGCATGCCTGTAATCCCAGCACTCGGGAGGCTGAGGCAGGAGGATTGTTGTGAGTTCGAGACCAGCCTGAGCTACAAAGTGAGCTTAAGGCCAGCCTGAACTGCATAGTGAGACCCTGTCTCAAAAAGACAAAAAAAAAAAAAAAAAAACAAAGGCAAGGCAAGGGGATCACAATCCCTAAGCTGAAATTATATTAAAAACCTTCTGTGCATGGTACTGGAAAAACAAAAACAAAAAAAGACCTGAAGAACAATGGCACAGACTACGAGATGCACAAGCAGCTCCAGACGTACTCAGGCACCTTATCTTTGGCAAAGGTATGAAACACGTTCACTGGAAGAAAGAGAGCCCTTTTTTAAATTTTTTTTTTGTCTTTTTTTTTTGAGACAGGGTCACACTATGCAGCTCAGGCTGGCCTTAAGCTTATTTTATAGCTCAAGCTGGTCTCGAACTCACAACAATCCTTCTGCCTCAGCCTCCCAAGTGCTGGGATTACAGGCATGCGCCACCACGCCCGGCTTAAGATAGCCCTTTAATAAATGCTGCTGGATTTGGCTGTGCACATGCTGAAGACTGAAACTGGACACATATCTTTCATCATGCACCAAACCAAAATTCAAAATGGATCAAAGGGGACCAGCAAGATAGCTCAGAGGGCTAAAGTGACTGCTCAGGTAAAAACGCAAGGACCGCAGTTCGATCCCTGGCACCACATGCTGTGCCAGCCCCATCCCCATGCTGGGCTGATTTGGCCACAAAAAAAAAGTAATCAATGCAAAATGGATCAAAGATTTAAGTATTAAAACAGAAACAGTAAATCTGCTGGATGATAGAATAGACAAAACTCTTGAAGACAGTATAATTGAAGACTTTATTTTTATTTATTTATTGTCCTTTTGAGACAGAGTCTCACTATGAAGTTCAGACTGGCCTTAAGCTCACTTTGTAGTTCAGGCTGGTCTCGAACTCACAACAATCCTCTTGCCTCAGCCTTCCGAGTGCTGGGATTACAGGCATGTGCCACCACGCCCAGCTAAAATTGTCAAAGATAAGAACTTTTTTTTTTTTTTTTTTGGCGGAACCGGGAATTGAACTCAGGCCCTTAGTGCTTGCCAAGGAAGCACTTATTCCACTAAGCCATCTTCCTGGTCCTAATTGAAGACTTTATTAATACATCTCTGATGTCATAGGAACTATCACAAATAATCAACAATAAATTGATTATTAAAATCTTATTAAAATCTTTTGCACCAACAACAGAGCGAAGAGATAATCCACAATGTGGAAAATAATGTTTGCCAGCTGTTCCTCAAGGGATTACTATCGAGAACATAAAAGGAACTCAAAAAAATTGTATGTCCAAGATTTAAAGACCCAATCCAACAGTGGGCCTCTGAGATGAATACACACTTCTCAGATGATGAAGTACAAACAGCAAATAAATATGTGAAAAAATGTTCAGTGTCATTGGCCATCCAAGAGATGCAAATCAAAACAACGCTGACTTCTTTTGTCAGCCAGCTGGGAAGAGGATGGATACTCAGAGCGTGTCCACCAGAAGCAGCCGACTGTCTTCCAAAACAAGAGGGGGGGTCCTTCTGGGAGAAACTGACAAGGAGAAACTTCCTCAGTGTGAAAGGACATTGATCTGGGCCTCAAGACCCCCAAAGAGGCCACCGAGAGTACCTACATTGATAAAAAACGTCCCTTTACCAGTAACATCTCCATTCTGGGGCAGATCCTTTGTGGGGTGGTGAGCAAGATGCGGATGCAGAGGACTTGTCTTCTGCCGAGACTGCCACATCCGCAAATGCAATCGCTTTTTTTTTTTTTGTATTTAGTACAGGGTCTACAAGTCTTGCTACACAGATCAGACTTGTAGTGATTCTCCTGTTTTCAGCCTCCCGAACGCTGGGATTACAGGCGCGTGCCACCAGCCCAGTCTCAATCCTCATCTCAACGCGCCCCGGGGGCGGCGCCGGTACAGTGCGCAGATGAAAACCCGGTGCGTTGTGCATCTGCCTAAGCCAGCACTTCAGTCTGCTGAGCTATCTGGCCGGCCCTACAATCGCTTGAGATGCGAACATGTCAGCGCCCCGTCCCCCTGATTCAGGGATGTTGCCATGGGCAAGTTCAGGCCCCTGAGCAAGAGAATGCGCCTCAACATGCTTAAGGGCACCAAGGCAGCTGGCACCTAGAAGCAGTTCTAGGAGTTTTAATGTCACCTGGATACCCCCCAAAGGGAATAAAGTTATTCTGACTCTGAAGAAAAAGGCATCAACATTGAGATTCCATCTCACCCCAGAAAGAATGGCTACATCGTGAAATTGCCCAACACCAAATGCTGGAGGGGCTGTGGGGAAAGAGGAACCATTACTCGCTGTCAGTGGAAGTGTAGACTGGGGCAACCACTGTGGCAATCAGTGTAGAGAGGCCTCAGAAAACTAGAATTGGAGGTCCCGTTTGACCCAGCTAGTCCTCTTCTGGGTAGCCTTACAGAAGAATAAAAACCTCATACCATAGAGATACTTGTGTACCCATGTTTATAGCAGCACAGTTTGTAATAGCTAGGTCTTGGAAACAACCCGAATGTCTGTCAACTGAGGAATCAATAAAAAAAATTTAAAAAATTTTTTTCTTTTATTTATTTATTGGCTATAGGATCTCACTATGCAGTTCAGAGTCGTAGTGATCCTCCTGTCTCAGCCTCCCCAGTGCTGGGATTACAGGCATGTGTCACCATGCCTGGTTTCAGTGGCTGGCAGTGTGGGGGCCAGCATGGCTTGAGGTACCAGGGATGCAACCCAGGTTCTTGCACTTGCCAGGCAGGCACTTAGACAGCTGAGCTATCTGCCCAGCCCCTATGTTTATATATATGTATAACTAATACTCAGCCTTAAAGAAGGATAAACTGGAGATTTTTATAGGTCAATAAATTCCAGCTAAGACCATGCTCATAAGTTAAATAAATCAGATGCATAGATGTAAATGTCTCTCCAGAGTGAAAATATGAATAAGAAAATAAGATCCAAAATGTACAATAGATATTGTGAAATGGGAAGAAACTTCAAAAGGAAAGAAAAACTGGGATGGAAGAATGGAGAAAGGGATGAGAGAGAAAAGAAAAAAATATATATGATAGTTAAGATAGTTACACTACTAATTTCTCTTATTGTATTGGACAATTAAATGCCAATATCTTGTACTCCTGAGTAACTAATTTGAAGATAACTATGCAGTGTATTGTTACTCTGTTAATACCTTGTTTTGAATTTTTTTTTCTCTTTAAAATAAAAAAAAATGATTAGGGCAGAATTTCCTTTTGTTTTGTTTTGTTTTCTGTCACGATTTGTGGAAAACCAGGTAACACACTTCTCATGTGTTTGGTAGATGGCGGAGGACCCTTTGGTTGTGATGGCCACAGAATCACACACTTCACCTATAGTGGCTCTAGATCTGCTCAAATTCTTGCTTTTTCTTAAATCACCTGTATCTCAGGAACTGTTCTGTTTAAGTATTCTAACTGCCCAAAACATTTCACTGCATGATTTTAAACATCTATTCTACTTATATTTATTGTTTCATTTTAATATTTGTATCTTTATCTTTTTTCTTCATCAGTATTAGCACAAGTCGCTGTTGTGTTTTTGCAATAGGCTTTCATTGTCATTCATCTCTAAAGGTGATCTAACGTTTTTTCCTGGCAGTGTAACCCAGGGTCTTTGCACTACTGGGTCCCCAGCCCTTTTGTTATTTCTTGTTTTCAGATAGTTGCCCAGGGTATGCTCCAACTTATAATCTTCCTGTTGTATCCTAAATCATTCTTTTCTACTTGATCAATTGAACACCACGAGAGAGAGACAACAGAATCCCCCATGCTGAGCTGTGGATAAGGTGCGGCCAGCTCCCTAATAGCACACTCAGCTGCTGAACTCATCAGTGGATGAAAGCACTGAGTATCACATCCCCATAGCCCAGACATCTTCTTCCCATGTGAGGCTTTTGGCAGGCAATCTCTTTATCTAAACGTGTTAAGGTCACTGTGATGCTTAAAATATATTTAGCATTAACATCCATAGTAATATGATGAAAGGGATTTGGGGTAAATGAAGTTAGTGTTTTGAGGTCCTTGCTTTATCCAGGATGTGTAAGCAGAGAAAGAA
Organism: Ctenomys sociabilis; assembly: GCA_004027165.1. Classification (NCBI taxonomy): domain Eukaryota; kingdom Metazoa; phylum Chordata; class Mammalia; order Rodentia; family Ctenomyidae; genus Ctenomys; species Ctenomys sociabilis. Next base: position 74,473 of record PVKA01008021.1, read on the forward strand.
GAATAAAGAATAAGTAACAAGTGGAATTAGTTTTACAAGAAACCAAGAAAGGAAAATGAACCAGGAAGGAAGAGCAATTATCATTTTAAATCTAAATATAGTGATACCTCTGTTTACAGACTTAATTTGTTTCATGATTCTGGAAAAGATGGCTATGGTTGTGTTTGTGTGGGAAAGACGGCTGCGGGTGTGTTCCTTACCCGATGGAGAGTTTCCAAATAAAAAATTTTGCCAAACTTTTCTCTTGGCAAACTAAACTGGTCTCAAACATAAGTGTTCATGAACTGAGGTCCCACTGTTTGTTGTTTAGGTGATCTGGGGATTGCACGTGGAGTCTTCATACTGAGCTACATACCCAGCCTTGAATTTTTTTTTTTTTTTT
>PVKA01008022.1:0-74866 GCA_004027165.1 Ctenomys sociabilis
TATGGTCTATGAACCTTTTTAGAAGGTTATTTACCTACACAGAAAAGAACTGGGCTTTGGCAATTTTTTTCTGATCAATTGGTTTTGCCAATTCAGGTCAATTGTGAAAGGGGAATAGAGAGGAGATAAAAGAGGAAGACAATCATGGATTTAGAGCTGGAAGGAATCATAAAGACCAGTCCATTCCTCAACTTTAGGAATAGAAATGACTTTCCCAATGAGGTTAAAGAGCAGGACTCAAAGCCACCATCCACTTCTTCCTAACTCTACAGGTGAGGCTAATCTGAGCTCTGGCCAATTTTCCGGTGTTCTGTATAGTATTTTCCTGAGATTGACTCTTTGTCCCTCAATCCTATTCTGCCTGTCAAAATCCACTGAGGAAAATGATGGTCTTTGGGGATTGAATATTTCATTAAATATTTATTGAATTTCTACGAAACTTATGTTGTAAGGTATAAAAGTATTTAGGGACAAGGATAACATATTACAAAGTCTTCAAGAAGTTGATCATGGGTTGGGATGGTGCTGAGATCCAGTCTCAAGACAAAAACAAAAACAACTCCCCCCCAAAAAATGCTTGTTAGTAGTTTATAAATAATAAAACTATTATAAAGCAGTTTCTTTCTTAATTAGTGGTTCTCACAAGCTGATACACACTATGGGCTTGTTCCCCACAAAAGCTAGTCTACCCTCAATCATGAGTCACGAAACTTTAAGAGATTCATTAATTACTGACATGAAAATTATCTGAGGAATCAAATCAGAGACATTCAAGCCGGGCGTGGTGGCGCATGCCTGTAATCCCAGCACTTGGGAGGCTGAGGTAGGAGGATTGCTGTGAATTTGAGACCAGCCTGAGCTACAAAGGCCAGCTTGAACTGCATAGTGAGACTCTGTCTCAAAAAGACAAAAAGACCAAAAAAAAAAAAAAAAAACAGAGACATTCTAATAATTCACTCTTTGATGCAAAATAAATAAGCCTTATATGCCAAGGAAAAGAAAATGCTCTCTCTAGTATTATCAAAACGCCCTCTACAAGTACCTGTTTTTCTGTATCTAATCTTGTCAATATTTTATTTCCTAAGAATGTTTTGTTCATATTCAAAATTTCTGGAAAATATTTTTAAAAATATGTATTTACATATAAAATACAGATAAATATCATTAAAACCAGAAGAAACACTGCTTAACTATAACTAATGAATTATTCTTTTCAAATTTTAAAATCTAGCTTGAAATGTAGTTTCTAAGGCTTTGATGCCAAAGGGAGTGAAATCATTAGAATGGACTGATTGGGCGTGGTGGCGCACGCCTGTAATCCCAGCACTCGGGAGGCTGAGGCAGGAGGATTGTTGTGAGTTCGAGACCAGCCTGAGCTACAAAGTGAGCTTAAGGACAGCCTGAACTGCATAGTGAGACCCTGTCTCAAAAAGACAAAAAAAAAAAAAAAAGAATGGACTGATAACACTGCAGCATGAGTACTTTTTTCCATTAAAAAATTACTTACATTCTTTGAAATTTAAGTTGATAATTTAACAAAAGGGAATATTAATGTATAACAAAGCCTTCACATTTGTCAAGAATAAATCAAAAGGATTTGTTCTCTTCATACAGAATTACTGATATTAAATGTATTTAAAATCTAAAATAATGAAGCTCATGTCACAAAAAAATAGCTGCATTAAGACATATTTCTGAGTGTCAATGTAAACTGTCACTAGGATAAATGACTATAAATGTAATTATACAGGAAGGAAATATTTCTCTTTGGTAATAACATGTTAATGAAGCAGATGCTTAAAAGATCAATATAAATATATACATACCACAGGCTGTTTTGTGATATCCACCAAGTCTTTAAGGTTATAATATTGGTGCTTTTCAAAGGCTGAAAAGAGCATATCTAGAACGTGTTGTTTATCTGCCCGAGCTCTCTTTCCATCTTCTTTCTTTTTCCTTTCGTATTCAATCTGCATGAAAAAAGTAAAAAGAATAAGAAAGGCATCAGCCTAACATATTCACTTGGAAATACAAGTATTTCTGCTAGTCATCCTTAAATTACTGGATGTGACATTTAGAAAAACAGCCTAAACAGGGGCCTTGTTGCTCTGAGAACTCTCAGATCTCTGATAGTAAAGATGCCACTGTGAACTATTTTCAGTATTTCATGTAGTTTTGTGCAGTGTGCCACTAGATGCCAAGAAGGCTTTTTTTCTGGTTGCTTATATTGAATAGAAACTCCCAACTTTCAGTTCCTTTGTTTTTGATTAACCAAGACATAATAAAATAAGTTTATGTGCTAGATGTAGTTTTGGTAGCTAATATCTTCCATAAGTGGAGTTCTTAGGGGCAGGCCAATCACAGCACAGATTCTCTAGAGATTGGGAAGTTTGGGAAGCATTGTAACAACAAAGGACATAGGTAGGGGTAGGAAGCCTTTTTTCATCCTGACCCTGTGCTGAAATTAGATCTTTTTTTCTTTTTCTTTCATTTTTTTTTCTTTAGTACCAGAAATTGAACTCAGGACCTTGTACTTGCCAGGCAGATGCTGTGCACTGAGTTAAATCCTCAGCTCTAAATCTTACTCATGAGAGACTTCCAGTCAGTGAGTAAAGATAACTTTGTCAAGAGTGTCTTTCAATTAAATAAAATCTAAAATAATGGGGTCGGGGAGATAGCTCAGTAGAACCGGGCCTGAGTTCAATCCTCAGTTCTGAAAAAAAAAAAATAAGAAATTTAGGAGTGAGACAAGGGGGAAGGATTAATCTTTATTATTTTTTGGTACATTCACCTTGGAAGTAAAACTCAAAATCTATGTATCCTTTCAGCAGATTAAGCACAGACTACATGATAGGGACTGCACTGATATGGGCAAATGTTACGGCTTGTGTGTGTTTGTCCCCCTAAAGCCTCACGCAGCCACTGAGGCTTAGTTCAACAGTTTGTGATTAATTCATAATCCAAGGCTGGGATTATAGATGAGTACTTCTGGGATTATGGGTCTGAGTGCTACATCCAGCCTAGGGCAGATAGACTGAAAGTAACTTAAGGGAAATAGACTTGCTCTCCATAGTTGTTACTCTTCTCTTTGGCTCTTGCTGTTTTGTTGCCTTCCACTTCATGAACTGCTGTCCTCTACCATGTGCCAGTCTACTTGGAGCCAGTTGTGTATGGACTGAAACCTTCAGGAACTGTGACCTTTCCTTCCTTCATTTTGAGTGTTGGGTATTTGCCCCAGCAATGACAGAAGAGTAACTGAACTGAGACAGCAAGTAAGAGTCTTCTTTTTAAAAAGTATCCCTTTTTTCAGGTTCAAGTATTAAAAAATGCATATAGAGGCCCTTGAACATTTTAAATGAAGTATCAGTAGATCACAGAATAAACTAGGGCAAGATCATGAAGCCAAAACAACAAAAATGGGATGAAGATATCCAGCCAACTCAAAGATTTTCAATGAGAATAGCATAAAAGAAAGCAAGACAATGTGAAGAACAAATACTTTTCTCTAGGGTGAAAGAAAGACAGAAGAGAATGATCACACAGGAAAAAAGCAAGCATGATTATCCAGGATAAAGTATCAGGGTCTTTGGATTAAACAGTGAAATATTGTAGAATAAGTCTATTAAGCTATTCTTTGCTAACTAATGACTACAAACACATCACTTTTCCCTGTTAACTTCTGTACAGTACTAAACAGATCTATGTTTTGGATTATACTGGACAGCCCAAGAAAATGACCTGGGGAAGAAGTAGGAAAAAATCAGGTCTGGAGGTGAAAATATTATAATCTACTCTGGTCAAGCATGGGAAAAAGCATCTTAATTTAGCATCTAGAAAACAGGAAAAATGGAACCATAGGACACAGGGATAGCCCACGGTGCCAAATTTTAATTTGCTAAGGATTGAGAGCAAAGTGGGATTTGATTTATCACCAAAGTCCACCAATCTCCAAGAAAAACAAAGCAAAGAAAGAGGGTACCCAGCAAAAAACCAAGGCTAGGTTTCTGTATTCTCTGCACAAAGCTAGAGCTGCATGATACTCTGTCTGTACTCCCTTCTCAGCTTTAATTTATTTTAAAAGATAACACAGAAAATGCCAAATTCAGGAAATGGAAGGAGTGATGGTATATTCAGTTTCTACCCTCACCAGGCTTTGCTGTGTGTAAAACAATTGGAGAAGATAGGAAGACAACAGGAAAAAATGTTTTCAGATAAGTGCCACATCTTAGGCATGGCACACTACTGGTGAGAAAAACTTTTCAAATGTTACCAAGTGCTCAACTCAGAGACAAGAGGGTCTGAACTGAAGGTAAATTTCATCTTTATAAATTAGAAAGGAACTTTAAAATTGATACTTGGAATAAATTAACAGAGTAGACTGCAACTCATGTTAAAACTACCAAATACTACCTAGATTTAAAAAACAATGTTGGTACATGATTCCATCTTAAATATAACATATGCAATGAATGTCTGTGCTTTCCTATTTAAAATAAAAGAGAAACAGACTAGAAATATATGCTGTTCTTTTGTGTTATCCATCAAGGGCTCAACTCTGGAGACTATGTTTAGCTAGTGAACGAAAACTCTTAAAAAGTATAACCTGAAAACTCAGAAATATAATAGCAGCAATGACAGGCATAGAAATATTATTCTACATTAGAGAAATTTCACTGTAAGAAATTTAATCCTGAAGAAAAATAGAATATCTATTTATTATCATTAGAGCATGTATAACTGGATAACTTACAAAAAAAAAGGCTTTTAAAACAAAATGGGTTAAAGCTTTTTCAATTATGACTAAGATAGGTTCATTAATTCTTTTCTGTAGTATTAGGTAAGTTGGAATTTACATTATTTTCATGGTCATTCTGTTATTAATATCTAATCCTGTACTTAGGATCACTAAAAAATCAGGTCACTAAAGTAACTTATTTTTTATACTTTAACAATACAGATATAGTAATCTTAGTATTCTCACAAGTTGGTGATACATATAAGACTGATTATTCAAATCACAAATGACATATCTAGTCTACTTAGGAAATGACTAGTTTTGAGATGTTATTTCTCTTTTCAACTATTTTCTCTTAGGGCATGTTTCTTAATGATGTACAGGCATTGTTAAGAAATGATACTCAAAGCAGTTGGGTGTCTAATTTGTTATCAGACAACATAAAATGTTACAATTGTTACTGGAATAAAATTTATTTTTTCCTCCTTCACTACTGGTTATTGAACCCAAGGCCTCTGCACTGAGCTAGATAATCAGTTTTCTATTTTATTTTGAGACAGGGCCTCTCTAAATGGCCTGGCCTGGGATTACATTTGGGACTGAATTTGGAATCCTTTTGTCTCAGTCTCCCAGAGTGGTAGGATTCAAGTGTGTACTACCACAGCCATCTAGAAATAGTTTTTATGTTATGTGAATTTTAATTACCAATCTTCTATCTGCTTCCAATAAGAACATTGTTGAAACAAATGTTAATTCAGAAAGAACATTAAACTTAGATTCAGTTATAAATTTTTTACAATACAAAAAAATCTATCATATATAATTAATTTTACTTTCACAACAGAAAACAAATTATTCATGACTAAAGCGCAACCAAATGTTTGAAAATCTATTGTGGATGTGGTAGAGAGATGTTCAACTGTCATTTCTGAAACCTTAATCACTCACTAAAATTATAAATGCCACCCACTACCAATTAAAATATTAAAATTCAGATGTCTGTAAATTTCTAGACTGTTGTTTGCAGAAATATGCAGATTGCTTTGTCAAGGCAGTCTTTGTGAAGGTTTTTAATTTCTGAAGTGAGCATAACAGCCTTGCCTATCATGGTTTTTTGCATTTTAAATCCTTACCAAAGATTACTTACTCCTCCCCTCCCCCAGGGCTACTATTTCTGCCTTGTGTGTCATCACCTTTTGAGGAAATTAATTCTTTGGAATTGGTCGGTCCTTGACGTGTAAATTTATACTGACAAGGCTGTAGTATTCTTATACTCAGGAAATATTGATAAATGTTGAAAAGTCTTTATGATTTAGTCCTGTTAGCATTTCACCAGAAAATTCAAAACACACACACACACACACACACACACACACACACACACACACACACACACACACCCTCTCAAAACTCAAAACTTCAGGCTGCATTTCCAAGATTCCCTAATTAGCTGGTTTCCAGCTGGTATTCTGCCAATGGGAGGATGAAAGTAAGAGGAAGAGACACTCTTGTATTGGCATGGACATGTCCTACTGCAGCAGCTTTCTGGTTTCAACCTCCTTTCTACAACTCCAGCCATTTTATTTTGTACTCACAAACTACTTGTGATTAATTCCTTATGATAAATCTCTTTCTACTTGGAATACCTAGAGTTGTTTCTGTTTTCCAAGATAAACACAACTGAGTCATTATCTAATACAGGGAATAGCAAGCAATATTTAAAATGAGGCTGGGAGATGGCTCAGTGGAATAAGTGCTTCCCTGGCAAGCACAAGGGCCTGAGTTCAATCCCCAGCTCCACCAAAAAAAAAAAATAAAAAAATAAATAAATATTTAAAATGATGCTGATAATTTTGGTTTTGGAAGAGCCAAGGTCTTTTCAGATCTGATTCCTTCAACATTGTTTCTACTTTGCATAAAGAGGTCATCTTAGAAGCAAGAGAAATATCAATTTTTCTACTTTCTTGTTCATATATAATCTATATTTTGTGGGAATCTTTTAAGGTCATTTACTCATTTATTCAGACTGAATTTAATTAATACCAGGTACTATATAAACCTCTGAATTTAGCAACAAACCTAAAACCCTGAAGCAAATGAAAATGAGAGGGCCATGATCAACTCCTTTGTGTTGTATAATTTTACTCTTTTCCTAAAACACAGTTAATACAGGGACTGTATAAAGGTGCTGGGTCAAACTGGTAAGTATTTTAAAATTTATTTCCTTTATTAGGTGAAAAATCGGATAAATATAAGTTCAATGTTTTCCGCTTTATTCAATAAGACCTCACAAACCGTAACTGTGAGGATTCCACTATTTCTTAAAATTTATTTTTACTATGTTAGAGAATAAGGGAAGAGGACTTTGATGATTTTTTTTTTTTAAAATGATGCTGGGGATTGAGCCCAGGTTCTGCACATGTGAAGCACAACTTCTACACTAAGCTGCATTTCCAACACAGAAGGTTCCCAATTTTTTATATATTAAACTGCAGGGGCCAATTTTGGATAGGGAGTGGTATCAGAATGTACAAATTCTTTAATATAGAATATTTTTCAATGCAACTATGTATGCCCCCACCCCTAGGAAGTTCTTAAAAATTAGCATTTCACAAAACTTTCCCTGAAAAATGCTGACACACATGAACTGTACTACTTTCAGAAACTTTTTTTTTTTTCCGGTACTGGGCATTGAACTCAGGATCTTGCACTTGCCAGCAAGTGGTTATTCTACTGAGCTATCTCCCCGGCCCTAGTTTCAGAAACTTAATGAAGGCAGAGGAAGTGCCACTTAGGGAGAAAACTAACAGGCATTAATTAGCAGCAAGAGGAGAGGTTTTTTTTGCGGGGGACTCTCAAGGAAGGGATATTCTAAAAGATAACGCCGATCATATAATTCTTTTTTGCCCAACAAATACCTTCATAATGGTCAGTGTGGTGAGTAGTATACCCTAGTTTGTACCCCTGGTTTTATCTACAGTCCGTAGTTTCTTTGTGGGAATCTTTAAGGTCATTTGCTCATATAGGGATACATATATGGATATATTACAGATATATGTGAATCTGTCTTTGTGCTGCATGTGGATAAAATAAATCTGTGGAGGTAAATAAAAGATGGTTTCTTTCTCACTACATGTATTATATAGGACTAGGGTATGGCTCACTGGTAGAATGCATGTGTGAGGCACTGGGTTCAATCCCTAACTCCGCCTCCCTACTTGAAAACAAGAACAAAGTTTCATAAGTACATATGCAATTCTTTACTCTCTTTTTAAAAAATATGTTTATCTGAAAATTTCATTTGAAGAACCTCAACTATTGAAATAAAATCCTGAACTTTACATTTATATAGGTCTAGCTTACAACATTTTGAAAACATTTCAACATTATAGTGAGCTTAAAATACTTTATCAAGTCTTAATTATAACTTTGAGTCATTCTCAATGAACTATACTAAAGTCAATGTTCTTTTCTGATAAATAACAAAAGCTTACATAATTTTTTAGTTGAAATTATACTATAATACTAAATACTTTTAAAGCCATGCAGATATCTCCACCCATTCTGAAATACTCCTACAGAAAACAAGCACTAAACATTCAAGTGCAACATGACAGATGGTAGTCAATCTTTGTTTTATGTAAACAAAATCTTGGTCAAAGATTACATGACTCATTACTGCTGTGACTCATTTATGATAATCTTAACATTCCTTGAAACTGAAAGATCACTTAATATTAAGAAATCTTTAAAATGGATGTTATAGCTTTATAACCTAACATGCTCAGCCTATAATCTATTTAATATACATTAGTACCTTGGTTCACCTTTTATCATTTGGGGAACATGGCTGTGTTTGTGTGTGCATGGCGAAGAGATGGTCACAGTTGTGTTTGTTACCCTATATGGAGTTTGTGAATGGAAGCAACATTTCATTGAACCCTTGTTTGAGAACCAAACTGTTTGTAAACAGAAGTATTGTGAATTGGGGTATTACTATATTTTAGTAGTAAAAAGAGAGCAATGTAAAAATATCCTAAAGATATGACATTTGGACTCAGTGTTCTATAGATGGTAGAAGAATGTCAATGGCACTAAGAATATGACTCGGGGGCTGGCAAGATAGCTCAGCGGTCTAAAGCGCCTGCTTAGGCAAGCTCTCAGGGACCGCAGTTAGATCCCCAGCACCACATGCCGTGCCAGCCCCTCCCCCAGGGCAGGCTGAGCTGACCCCACCCCCCGCAATAAAAAAAAAAGACTGTGATGTGTAGCGAGGCACTGTAATAATAAATAAATTTAAAAAAAAATATGACTCAGAGCGGTCGGAGCTGTGATGCTACCAAAGTGCCAGCACTTATCTAATTGAGAGATTTGCCTTTTGCCTTAGAAATGATAAAGTATAATAGCGAAGTGAACTTCGTGGTAGAATTAGGAAAAATGACTATACTATAGAGCTGTACATTTACTACTTCAAAGGAAATATACGTTGTGCCCCACCTGGGGATAGAAAGAGGCATAATACAACTAAAGAAAATAGTAGCTCCTTGAAGATAAATTTTATTTGGTTAGTTTACCCTGGGGTCTGTACCTCAGGCGCAAAACAGCTATCTGGCTGAGAAGAGAAATCACAGGCAACTGCTATCTATCTATCTATCTATCTATCTATCTATCTATCTATCTATCTATCTATCTACCTATCTAATTTTTTAAAAAACATTTTAAGCTTGAATGTTTTTAGAAGTGGCAGATATATTCTAAGACTTCACACAGTCCCCAGTTAGTTCTGGTGGTATTTGCTATCTCTTATACAAAATAACCACAGGAATCTCAAATACTATACCATAGTGGATTGGCAATACTGTTCTGTGCCACTTAATAAGTCTAGATACTTAATATCAGTCTCTCTCTTTTTAAAATAATGGTACAGGGTTTCACTAGGCAGCTTTGGCTCAAAGTGAGCCTCCTGTTTCAGCCTCCCTGGCACTGGGATTATAGGCATGTGCCACCACGTTCAGTCTTGGTGGCCAGCTCAGCGCACCTGGGGGTGGGGCCAGCACCGCATGTGGTGCCTGGGATCAAACCTTGGTCCCTGCACTTGACTAAACAGGGCTTAGTCCCCTGAGCTTTCTTGCCCATCCTCTTAATACCAGTTTTAATCCTTGCTGAACTCAGTAACAAAATAATTCTTAAGCAATAAAGTAGGACATAGGATTTCAACTGTTATTTGACTTAAGGTTCATTTTACAATTAGGAAATTGTTACATTTATTCTAACATTCAGGTATTTTTTTTTTTTTTTTTTTTTTCCATTTATTTTTATTTTGTCATTCAGGTATTTTAAAACTTAATGTTCTTAGCTTTTTTAGCACTGCTAACCTCCTGTGGAAACACATATAGTGGTTAAGAGTGTGACTTCTAAGTCAGACTTGCCTGGGTTGAATGTCTGGACCAGTTACTGACTGTGTGAATTAATGTTTCAGGTAATCTAACCTCTGAGACTGATGTGCATAATGGAAATAACAGTAGGTATTATTTCATGAGGATGACATGTCACTATTTATGAAGCAGTCAGGACAGTAGCTGGCATATGATTATAATACACACTGTTCTTTGATACTGGAGACTGAACTCCTAATGATATACTATGGTTTAGATCAAGAATAACCTCCAAAGCATCATGCACTCAGAGGCAGGACTTTTTGAAGATGACTAGATTATGGAGGTCCTATTGCTGATTTGCTGTTTGCTGGTCACCAAGAGTGTGATCTGAAAGGGTGTATCTTCCTTCCTGGCCACCACGATATGAGCAGGTTTTCCTCCCTATGCCCTTGCCCTCTGCCATCCTGTTTCAACCATGGAGCCAGCTGATCATAGGCTATACCTGGGAGCCAAAATAAACTTTTTCTCCTCAAAGTTGTAGGTACTGTATCCAGTGACAAGAAAGTGACTAAAGGTAACACACTAATATGGAAACAATACGTGCGTATTAGATATAAAATATATTTCAATAAAAAGGTCTAAAAATGTATATAGGCAGCCTTCACTTTGTTCAGGTGTAATAAATGTCTATGGAAACTGAAACCAGGCAAAGTGATCTTACCTATCAATGAAAAAAATTACAATTGTTCTATGATCCTTAAACTTTTTAAATAGTAATTGTACATTTTTAATGTATGACCTATAAAAATTTGTTAATACATTAAACATTATTATGGGTCATCTTAAAGGTACAAAAAATTAGATTACTTGGTATATTACAATTTAAAATATTAGAAACAGAGAACTGAAATATTTTATTTCTTTGTAAAAATATATCAAGAGTAGTTTGAACAAATGAATGGCTTCATACTGTATAGCTTACAATACAGAGCAAGCATGTTTTCTATGGTTGGCAAATCACATTCCCCATTAAATCTACATCAGATACTCTAAGCACCATCTACAAAGTACAAGACTGATGAGGTCTCTTCAAAATATAAGAATCAAGCCAAAGGATGTAGCTCAACGGCACAGCACCTGCATGGCAAACACAAGGTCCTGAGTTCTAATCCTGGTGCTGAAATGTAAGAATCTATGACACAGAAAGGAAGAAAAAATGGCTGGAGATAATAGCTCAGTGGCATAGCATCTGTCTGTCAAATACAAGGTCTTGAGTTAAGATTCCTAGTACCAAGAAAAAGAAAAAAGGTAAAACATTGAATAAAGAGAGATATGCAGAAGACTTACATTATATTGATGATTAGCAACAGGTTTGTAATTGGTTGTTACAACTTTGTCCAGTTGTTGTGACAGTCTTACAGGTTTGGAAGATTCTTCTATTTGCAATCTGAAAAATAGAAGATATTATTTAATACATTTATTTGTTGAGCAGAGTGAAGCTAGAAGGATTATTTCTATAATTCTTTTTTTCTTTTTTAATGTATTTAGTACAGGGTCTACAGGGTGTCACAGATCAGACTTGAAGTGATGCTTCTGTTTTCAGCCTGCCAAGCACTAGAATTGTAGGTGTACACCTCCACGTCACTATCTCAGAGTGTCCTAAGGGCAGGACCAGCATGGTATGCTGGGGATGGGGGATCTAATTCCAGTCCCTGAGTCTGTCTAAGCAGGTGCTTTAATCCACTGAGCTATCTGGCTGGCCCCCTATAATTCTTAATAAATACCAGTTAATATGTAAACAGGAAACCTCATAGTATTATACAAGCATTAACATACTACTGAGACATAAGGGCCCCAAAACACCAAGAGGTACTTTTTTCTTTCTTTCTTCCACCTTTGCTAGTCATGGCTGCCCTAAATGGGCTGACACACTCAGAAACTACAGATCCCCTATGACTGTCCAGAGAGACTTCTGCTGCACTAAGGTTAAATTGCAGGTATCTCTAAGATGACTGACCATTCTGTAGTCAGATATCTCCATTCCACTCAGGGAAGAATCCCTTACAGAATGAAAGCCACTCCTATCTAGACAGTCTGATCCAATATTTAAAAAATTTACTTAAGTAGTTTTCCCGTCACCCTTATTAGGTCAGTTTATGAATTGCTTTTCCTTATGCTGCAACACAAGTCACAATGCAGCCTGCTTCAGGTGAGTTTATTTTGCAAATTAATGATTTCTGTATCTAGTAGAATAGGCTGAGGCTGTTACACTAGGAAGCTAGTAGCTGGGGCTGGCAAAACCATGGGTAGCAGCCAAAGAGTGATGTGGAGCTATGGAGAGCTGCTGCTAGCTGGAGTTCCTGGTTTTGGAAGAGTTCCAGAGACTGCTGGTAGCTGCTGAATCTGGCTGCTAAGAAAGCAGTGCAAGAGCCCCTGACATTGGGAACACAGAGCCCCAGACATTCAAGGCTCAGAGTAGCTTGCATGAAGAGAGCTGAACTTTGCCTATTTATCATTTCTATCTAAAATGAGCAAAAGAACGCTATTCAACTGGTAACAATACCTCAAAAACATATGTGTATGTGTATGTACATATATATGTATGACTGTATGTAAAAACTAGCACCTCAAGCTAAACACTAAATACTTTACTTCTAATAGTACCCTGTATAGGCAAACTAAAAGGTAAACTAAAAGGTAAACATCTTTATATTTTTTTTTCGTAGAACCATGGTTGGAACTCAGGCCCTTGTGCTTGCCAGGGAAGCACTTATTCCACTAAGACATTTACCTGGCCCAATATCTTTATATTAAAAGAAAACAAACCTGCAGGTAAAAATGAATTACTTTTAAACTATATGGTCTAAAACTAATCAAGTAATTAATTCAAAATTTTTATTCACTTGGTAAGATACAAAAGTAAGCAAAAAGAACATCAGAATCCAAAGTCTAGTGCAGTGATGGTGAACTTTTTAAGGATCAAGTGCCAAACTGCAACCTCAAACCCATTTATTAATTGCAAAATGCCAATATACAATTAAACCTGAATACAGAGGTTTTAGTTCATTAAAACCTCATACATTAACATCTTTTGTCTTTAAAACATAGTAACACATGTGACACAGGTTTGCCACCACTGACTAGAAACTAATGGCCACTTCACACTGAACAATGCAGAGACAGAAAGAACATTTCCATTATCACAGAAACTTTCATTGGACAGGACTAGTTTAGAACTATTGTGGGACTCTGAATTAAAATAGATTCAAATTATTGACTTTTTTTTTTTTTTTTTGGTCTTTTGAGACATGGTCTCACTATGCAGTTCAGGCTGGCCTTAAGCTCACTTTGTAGCTCAGGCTAGTCTCGAACTCACAACAATCCCTCTGCCTCAGCCTCCTGAGTGCTGGGATTACAGGCCTGCGCCACCACGCCTGGCAAATTATTGACTTTTTAAAAAGTCACAAAATAAATATATGACACATTTATAGCAATTACAAAATGTAATACAAGTCCACATATATTCAAGTAGTGAACTTAGGATACTTTTTTTTGTACAAATATATGATACACAGCCATCAACTTCTTAACTTTAAAAGTTAATACAATAAATCTAAAAAAGGTGCAGCTTTTTTTTTGTGGAGCCAGGGATTGAACTCAAGCCCTTGCGCTTGCCACTCAAGAGCTTATTCTACTGAGCCATCTCCTGGGCTCTAAAGGTGCAGCTTTCTAAAGCCACTACTTTTAAAGACAACAGATACCATTATACTTTTATATTTCTCATCAGCAGGGTATCAAAATATAAAAGTATACAACTGCTTGCCTAGTTTAATTTACAATTAAAGAATAAGAGTATTTTTGAACAGAAAAGTTTATTACTCTTTGATTCTCCCTAAGAGAACTATTGAAGGATTTATTTTAGTCAGAAGAAAAATATGCCTAAAAGGTACTAGCGGGATGCAATAATTACAACACAGAAATTGAGAGTTATATTAGAAAACTGCCTACTTAATGAATCCAGAAAATAATGTAGTATTTTAAAAGATAGAGCCAATGTGAAAGATGGGAAGGGACAGATTAGAATTAATGCAGGGCTGGGTGTGGTGGGACAGGACTATAGAGCCTGGGAGGCTGAGATAGGAAGATCAGAGAGTTGGAGGCCAGCCTGGGCTTCATAGTGAGCTCAATCTGGTCTATAGTACTTAGTGAGAACTTGTTTCAAAAAACAAAAATGAATCAAAAGAAACCAAAACCCAAACCAGAATTAATGCAGTTTACAATTCTGTAAGTTTTCTATAATTGCCGTAAGTGCCTGTAACACAAATTATACAGGTATGGTGTTATATTCCTCTAATCCAAGCTACTCAGGAGGCTGAGGGACAAGGTCAGGTAGTTCAGTGGTAGTTTGCCTAGCTTGTGCAAGATCCTTGGTGTAATCCCCAGTATGTCAAACAAAACCCCCCAAAATAAACATGTCCAATATTATATATTACCTGGTTGGTACTTTATATTCCTTAATTCAATAGAATATTAACAGATTTTCATCCAAAAATGTTTCAAAAACACAACTTAAAATAAAAAGATAGCTGTTTTTATATCATTCTTATTAAATATAGATTAAAGTAATTTTTTTCTTCTGTGTTTTAAGGATCTACAAGATGTTCAAGGTTTCACTAGTGGATTGGACTTGTAGTGATTCTCTTGTTTACAGTCTCCAAGGTTCTAGGATTATAGGCACGCACTCATGCTACCAGTCTCAACCTCTCAATTGCTGTTTCAGCTCATGGGGGGGCGGCGGCAGCATGGCAGGCCCAGGGATGGAACCCCTAGCCAGCCTGTAGGTGCTTTAATCCACTGAGCTATTTGGCTGGCCCGAAAGCAATTCTTTAATTTGCTTATTTTAGACACATAACAGCAAAGCACCAAGAAGATACCAGATCTCTGCCAATATTTTAAAAATGCGAAATCTACATTTTTTGCTGTATCTCCAAATTCAATATACTTGTTGCTGCAAAAAGATGTAAATGTTTTGTTTCAATTACTTACACATCATATTTATCCTTTAAGTACATAAATGATTATTTTATAAAATATAAAAAGGTATTCTGGAAATGTCTTTAGAAATTTACTGGGTATGTAACCACAAATAATATGTACAATGCTACTGAGCCTTCCAAGTGTCACACACACTTTCGATGAAGGTGGACTGAATTTCTTTTCTTTTCTATATTTGGTACATTTGTCTCACTACACAGACTGGACTCATAGTGATCCTCCTGTTTTCAGCCTTCCCGGTGCTTGGCATTTCAGGGCTGGCACTGCATGTGGTCCCTGCATTTACCTAAGCAGGCGCTTAGTTGGCTGAGCTATCTCACTGGCTTCAATTTTCTTAAAATGAGGACACCATGAGGTACAAGGAGATGGTTGCCCAAGACTGGATTTGGAGAGATGATTCTTTGGGACACAGCATAAGTTCCTTCACTTGAGTTCAGAGCCCCCTGAGATCTAGTTTCCCTTTTTTTCTCTACCTTTATTTGTCCACTTGCTTCAGGCAGCAGGTATGTGAAGACCAGATCCTAAAAGGAGTTTCTACCTGGCAGCAAGTGTCTAGAGTAGGAGACACAGCAGTAAATAACTGCTATATAGTACAAGACAAATATAAATACTTGTAACTAATGAAATGCATTGCTGAGGATGGGGAGTGGTACTAAGCCAAATGATTGCAGGCTGATATGAAGTAAAGCTCAACCCTAAAGTATGTCTTTGAGGATAACTTAAGTAAGTCTTCTTAAGTGAGGCAGAAAAATAAGATAGAAAGATTCTTCCAAGATGAGATGTCTCAAAGCCATGAAGAGGTATCCTCTACAGAAAAGTGATTAAACACTGATACAGAAATGTTTACAAAGTGTCAGGAGAAATAGATACCTATAACTCTCCCAGAGAATAAAAACAAACATAAGGATTTTTGGCAACATTGCTCTTTATTTTGTCTCACGTTAGCTCTATCCCTAAAGCAATGCACTCATAGCCTTGCTTCTCTCAATAGTAATCAAGAACGTTGCCACCAAATTATCTTCACTCTTTCAATCACCTCACACCACAATGTAACTTTATGAAACATTCAAGGAGGAAGGTATGCCCTAGCTCCCTTTCCATATTAACTCACTGTTCCTATTACTTCACAATTTGAAAATTCCTCAGAGTTCCAGTTTATTTAGATAAATGTTTCTTTATAAATGGTAGCTTATTCTTGTCATACTCAAACACTTGAGTTGATCTGTAGCTATTATATCCCCATTCAGGCTCTGCTGCATATTTTTCTTTTGATTCTAATTTAACAATTCTAAAAGTCAATTTCATTGCCCACAGGGTATCATGTTACATTTACTTCTAAAGTAATCTTTTAAATAAAGAAAAACACTGTTTTAAAATAAAGAGCTCATATACAAATTTAACATTTCCATTAAACATTTAAAAAGTTAACTCCAAGGGTTTTGTTTTAATTAAAATAATTTTAATCAAAAGGTTAATCTATGGGCTGAAAATGCAACATTTATAAAGAACTTAGAGCACTTTAACCTTGAACAGTTTAAATTAATTTAGCAGGGTTCTTTAACACTAAATAATTCATTTAGCAGTGTCTCATGAAGTGTCAGGACAATTTGCAACTCTATTTTATCACTGAAAAATGCACTCAATTAAACATCACTGATATCAACAAGATTTACCTTTGTCAAAATAATATTAACCTGGTTTGTGAAACAGAACTCCAAACTACATTCAGTTGAACTGTATTAAACTTGAAGAAAAAAAGGGGGTTTGTCCTTGTCTGCGCCATGGCGGCTCGGCTTCTACTGTGATGGGGACGAGCCAGGGCGCTGAAGACTGTGCTCCTGGAAGTGCTGGTGTTTCGAGGACCTGCTACAGTTTCTCTCTCTATACAGTTGGGGAAGAGACAAAGCCCACTGAAGAAGTTTGCCCCAACCCCCATCCCCACTGAGCCATTCGATAATATCACTTACAAGAACCTGTAGCACCATGACTACACCCTTTTGGACCTGAACCAGGACCTCTCAAAGTTCAGGATGCTGCACAGCCCTCGTCCGGATGGGACTAAACATCCTCAGCTTCTACCCACCCTCTTCCTGCTTGCAGAATAAAACTGCTTCAAGCTGGGTGTAGTGACACACTCTTGTAATCCCAATACTCTGGAGGCTGAGGCAGGGAGGATCACCCTGAGTTCCAGGGCAACATAGTAAGTTCAAGGCCAGACTGAACTACGTAATGAGACCTTGTCTCAACAAACCAAAAAAATAAAATAAAGAAGGAAAAGAAAAAAAGATCTTAACTTTTTCAGAAAATTTAAAATAAGAAAGTAATAGTAAAACAATATTCTGTGATCCCTTTGTTTTGTATTTATTTTTATTTTTTAATTTTTTTTGTTTGTATTTTTAGGGAAGGGTCTACAGTGTGTTCAGGGTCTCACTACTAGATTGGACTCTTTTATAAACCATTAAAATTCTTAGCACAACTACAGGACAAAGATCCATATCCTCCAGAGATTAGGACAAGCCATATTTTTTTGTGTTTACATAGATACAGAGAAAGTGCTTGGCAACATGTATTTATAAAGGAATTTCTGTGGTAGTTAAAAAAAAATCCACCTTTTTCTCAAAATATGACTTAAATATTAAGTAACAAAAGTAGTAAAACTTGATCTCATATACATACTACTGAAAGAAAAC
Organism: Ctenomys sociabilis; assembly: GCA_004027165.1. Lineage (NCBI taxonomy): Eukaryota > Metazoa > Chordata > Mammalia > Rodentia > Ctenomyidae > Ctenomys > Ctenomys sociabilis. The sequence goes on from PVKA01008022.1 coordinate 17,859, forward strand.
TCTAATTCTAAAACCTCATAGTTTTAAATTTTAGGTACCTGATAATTGCACTATTGGAAATTCAAGTTGGTGAAGTTTGAAAGTACTGTCAGTTTTAGGGATGGCAGTTTTAGGTACTGTCATCCCTAAACTATTTGCTTGATGATAAAACCTTTAAGAAAAAACTATATATGTGTAGTGAGATCCTGTACCAAATACATTAAAAACAAACAAACAAAATCCATCAAAAACTACTGTAGAGCCATGTGCCTATAATACCAGCATTTGGGAGGCAGAGGCAGGAGAACTGCTTTTTTTTTTGCAGAACCAGGGATTGAACTCAGGCCCTTGCGCTTGCCAGGGAAGCGCTTATTCCACTGAGACACCTCCCTGGCCCCAGGAGAACTGCTTTGAGTTCAAAGGCTGGCCTGGGCTACAAATTGATCTTGAGGCAGCCTGAACTTGCAGTAAGCGCTTGTCTCAAACAAGTAAAACCAACCAATTAAACAAATATTGTTGCCTAACTAATCTTGGAGACAAGTAAAAAGGTAAGAATTACCTAGCCCAGATTTCTGGTTTGAGCAGTTATAACCTAAGAAGGGAGCACTGTAAAAGTGCCTGATGCATTCACCATATTTTACTAAAATATTTGTGAGATGCTACATTTTCAGACCTAGAAAAACTACTTCAATTAAAAACAAAAATACCCCCCCCCAGTACCAGGCATCAAACTTAGGATCTGTACTTGCCATGCAGGCACTTATGCTGCTGAGCTATATCCCTGGCTCTTAACAATTAAGAGAACTGAAAAATTTAACACCATCTACTTTGAGTTCTTAACGAATTTTACATAAAGATAAGTTTCTCTTCCTGCTTCACCATCAGATTAAAACAGACACAAAATCTAATGTAGCATCAAAAGTAACTCATTTCTCTGAGCAAGAATTACTAATAATTACTATCATTGTCTAATTCTGGCCATAAAAAACTATTTAGCTTTACTGTTTTAAAAATAAAGTCAACTCACTGAATTATTAGTCTTTATGATTATTATTTAAGGAATCAGTATTATCTTGTGTCTCTTCCCAGCAAAGAAAAAGTTTAAGTGACTATGTGACTTAAGGGCCGAACACTAATAAAATAACAACTAAAACACACGAGTTTGTGCTTGCTGCCCCCCCTCCTTCCCTCCTTTCCAAATGTTTTTGGTTGTTACAGTGTCTCACTCCTGTTTTCAGTCTTCCCAGAGTTGGGATTATAGGTGTGAGCCACTATGCACGAACTCTGGTCAGCTCAGCCTGCCCTGTGATCAGGCTGGTGCTGCATGTGGATTGAACTGCGGTCCCTGCACTTGCCTAAGAAAGTGCTTTAGTCTGCTGAGCTATCTTGTTGGCCGCATAATAAGGTATTTAAAGAGTAAGTATTATAGGCTTTCAACTGTGTTAACAGCTTTATCTACATTGTAGCAGAAGATGCCCCCTATCCCTGCCAGTATACTTTTAGTCTGTCAGTGGCCCAGGTAATAGTTCCAGTTATTTTCATCTCTTAGAAATGGTTGGTCACTATGATGCACACTGTTGAGAATGGATAAGCCATTTTGCCTCTGTACTTCCTGCTTGCTTATCCCATATAAGCCCTAGACCACCAGATATCAGGGCCTGATATTTTATAAATTACCCCAATCAGCACGCATTGACATAAATCTGCCTCCAAATTCTGGGTGTCTTGGTGTTTCTGCTTGCCATTGCATATCATCCCAAACTTACTTTCTCCTCATACTGAGCAAAATGGAACTTAAACTGTGGTTTTTTTTTTTTTTGCATTTCAGGGAAAGGTTTATAGGGTATTCAGGATCTCACTACTATATCAGACTTGTAGTGATCCGCCTGTTTACAGCCTCCCAAGAGCTGGGATTATAGTGCACACCACTATGCTCTGTCTCAATTGCCATCTCAGTGTGCCCCCAGTGGGGGGAGGGCTGGCATCAGCATGGCAGGCCCGGGGATCAAACCCCTGGACCCTGCACCTGCTTGCAGGTGCTTTAATCCACTGAGCTATTTGGCTGGCCCTTGCAACTGAAACTTTGATCACCATTCTATATGATCCCATGTAATAATATACAATAGGCCATATTATAGAAGACTTTAACTGAAATGCCATGGAACTTAGTTCAAAATAAGATGATTTCTTCTTGACAAGCCATCAGCCTGCCTACTACTAATCCACTCAATCTAAAACTCAATCCTCCCCCCCAACACACACACACACGGGAGGGACCATTCTTTTTTATAACACTGAAAAAGTCATAACCATAGTTCATAATCACCCTTATCCAAATTATTGAAAGATTTTCATCACTATAATTTACATATAATAGTAGATAATGATTTAAAATTATTTTGAAAATATAAAATTCATGTTTTAAATAAATAGTATATACATTCTTCAAATATTTTAAAGAATAAGCACTGTAGAGATCTAAAAAAATGAACAATGCCAAACTATCACTCTGAAGTACTGTCAGATTTGGAAAGATTTGGGAAGCCATAAATTTTAGCTGTCTTCATTGTACTTATTGGTAAATATAGTGTTTTTCACATAACAGCAACTCAAATATTTGTCGATTAAACAAATAATAACTTCACTAAAAAATTAGATAATAAAGATAGAATTTCATATTAACAAATACTGCCTGATTTTATACAGACTATTTTCATGTCTTAGCAGAAATCCTTAAAGCTACGGTGCTTTGCTAATTTGGTTATCAACAACAGAATTATGCCCTGAACAAATGTTTCCTCTAGCAACTATCAGTGTAGGAGTCATTTCATAAAGTACATATTGTCTTAGCAGCCATCTATCTTTTGTGTTATAGGTACAGTTGACTACAATTTATGTTATTCTTAAATAACAGGTTTTACAAACACATGTCCATTTTTTTTTAAGGCTTCATTTATGGGGAAGAAGACTAACATTTACAAGGTGAGAAGGAGGTCTCCATGTCAGAGGAAAGCAGTGGAGCACTGGCACTGCCTGTGAGCAAAAACACACACAATCTCCACAAGGTCAGGTAACAGAAAACAAAGCAGCCAGAAGGCTGGGAGAAAGGCCAGTAAGGAAACAAAACAACCAGGATGAAATGATGTACTAATATGAAAGACTCTGAAATAGACTAGCTATAAGAGAGTACAATGCAGTGTGACCCCATCTCATAAAAAAAAAGAAACAACCCTTTTCCAAAAAACAAAATGAAAAACAATCAAGATCCCTTGTCCACGGCTTATCATCTGACTGTAATTAAGTTTAATGAAGGAATTCAGATACCTTTTTAAAAAGTTTGGTAAACATATACTAATCCTATATGTAAAATATATACAGCTTTTTAATGAAATATGTCTAAAGTATGTCTGTTAGGTTAACTAGCAAGGTACTTAGAAGCATCTTACATCCAGCAGAGGAATGATGATTCACATTGGACTTTGTTTTTCCTAGATTTTTGTTAGAAACAGTAGCCACTCACAAAGTATTGATCTATATTAAGGTAAAACAAATAACAGTGTAACACAGACTTTTAGTGAGTGTCTTAAATAAAAATATATATTGCTGAGCTTTTGCTTCTCTCTCAAACGCTAATATTAGCAGTCTCTTTATTTCACTTCTCCCAAAAAGGTTCACCGCCAAAACCAATAGTCCAGAGAATAGCTGTATTTTACATGGTTGCACAACAAAATCTCCCCTAAACAGTCTAAAATATAAATATCTTACATTATAGTCAGCTTTTTAAAAAAACATTTTATATAAGTTATTTGTCTCCTATATTCTTTCCTCATATAATCTTTTCATTAGTTTGAACCTGAAGGTATCTGTAATGGGTAGCTTTACCTTAAGGGGTAGCACTGCTCTGGGTACCCGACCTGGGGAGGATCAGAGGAGGACAGCAGCACACCCAACACTTGTTTTTAAGAATCTGGGAGCAACAGAATATCTAAGACTAGCATTATCTGAAGATTTTATTCAAGTAATTATAAATTTTGGTAAATCACTATATTCATTCCAACATTTTCCCCCTTTAGTTCAAGACAGGTAAGATTTCTCATCATATCTCATGACAGCAAATTGCTTTTTATCATGGGAGGTCTAAGATCTGCAAGTAAATTGTGTATTTGGGGTGGGGTAGATGAAAGAGAAGGAAATGGCCTACATTTGATGGAACAAATTCTTTACTGCTTATGTTTTCCCTATTAACCGTAGACTGTGCTATTATTTTAGGACAGGCAAAAAGTAGACATATGAGGGGGGCAAAGGAGCTGGTCAGGAACTATTTACTGTTCCCCAGTAGATGACCAAGTATTCTTTCTTAGCTAGAAATGAGTATCTTAAATTCTAATGGATGAATGATAAAATATTTGAATTTCATTAAGAGATTTTCTTTTTATGTCTCTTCTCCAAATTTCAACAAAAGTAAAATGTCAAAATGATTCTGTATGGTTCCCAGAACTGGGAGTGAAAGATTTTTTATCAAAAGACCCATTAATACTTGTAACTCAGTATTAAAGGGAATAAAAAAGAATTGCTTTGGAGTTCAGATTCATGCTGATAATTTGACATTTAAAAAAATTAAGAGGCTGGGTGATGAATATGATCAAAATAATTACACACATTGAGCATCTCCCCTTCCATGACCTGCAGTGTGAAACTGGCAGGAGAGGAGGGCAAGTGAGTGATGCGCTATGACTAAAGTGTTATGCCACATACAAATCTACCAAAATGAAATCCACTGATCTGTATAACCAATATACACTAACAAAAATGTGAGGAAAAATAATAAAATTTGCGGCATGCACACAGAGGTCTTGAGTAATGTTCACAGTAAAATAACATCACAACATCATATGGTAGGGTCTCCTTTCACCACCTTCTGGCTTTAAGATTTAGTTCTACCACTCTGTGTGACCTTGGTCAAGTTAGATAATTTTTTTTAACCTCTTGATGTTCTCAAGGAAAAAATAAGAATAACAATAAAGTAATCATTAATCACCTGGTGGATGCTTTCAGTATACCTTTGCTATTATTGTACTTGTCATAGCTCAAATACCCATACTGAACAGAAATGTATGGAGTTATTCGATAAGCAGTTTTTTTGGTCTTGTTTTGTTTTTTTTTGAGGTACTGAGGATTGAACTCAGGACCTTGTACTTGCCAGGCAAGCACTTATTCTACTGAGCTTATTTAATGGTATGGGAGATTGAATTCAGGGGAGTCTTTGCCCCTGGTGTATACCCATAGGCTTTTTTTAATTCAGTAAAAACATGGATTGTAACTTGTTCTGTGAGTGTCCATATGACAAGTAAACATTTCTAATAGATTTTAACTTGATAAGCAATATCTTGCAATATTAAGGACTACATGATGCTGAATGTCGCAACATCACAACTGAGCTAATGTGAGCCAACTGTTCTTTACTCTTCTTCTTCCTCTCCCTTGCCTTCATTGTGGGTGATTTGTCTCTTAACAGCAAAAGTTTACAGGATGATCTCACCTGCAGAGGAGGAGAGGGAAAAGGCAGAGGAATCCCTCAATCAAATGAGTTTAGGGGAGGGGACTGGGACATAGCTCTGCAGTCTAAGCACTTGTCTGGTAAGTGCAAGGACCAGGGTTTGAGCCTCTGTACTGCATGCCATGCAGCCCGTGCAGAGCAGTCTACCGAAACCAGGCGTGATGTCTGTAATTCCAGAGCTGGGAAGGCTGAGATAGGAGGATCACTATAAGTCTGAGCTGTGTAGTGAGACCCTGTACTGAATAGGTAAATAAATAAATGGATCAGTGATTTAAAAAACAAACAAACAAACAAACAAACAAACACCCAAATAAGGATGTAGCAGTTCAAGTGATGAATCTGTTTAACGGCAATGCAATGTCACATTTCCACAAAATCTTCAAAAGGAGGCAAAAGCAAGTGTCATAGGATAGGTTCTTTATTAAGGTTGCAAAAAAAAAAAAAAAAAAAAGAAAAAAGAATCCGTTGAATCAATAGATAGCAGCTGGGCATGGGAGTGCATGTCTGTAATCCCAGCACTCAGGAGGCTGAGGCAGGAGGATTTTTGGGAGTTCGAGACCAGCCTGAGCTACACAGTGATCTTAAGCCAGCCTGAACTGCATAGTGAGACTCTGTCCCAAAAAAAAAAAAGACAAAAAAAAAAAAAAAAAAGATAGATAGCAATTATTCTCTTAGTGATAGTGAAAATGGACATGTCTACACTACATAAGCTATGATGGTTTTCAAAGGTATGTCCAAGTTAATTTATTTTCTTTATATTCAGTATTCTTGTTATTGCAATCATTTTTATATGAATACTTTTGGGTTGAAGGACGAATCACCTGAATTTCCATTACTTTTTATGGGGAAATTTGCCTTGAAATACAAGTGTTTTGGATTACAAGTGTATTTTTGGGAAGAATTATGCTCACAGACCAAGATTTTACTGTACTTTGCTTTGAGATAGGGTCTCACTCAGCTGCACAGGCTAGTCTCAGACTTGCAGTCCTACTGCCACAGCCTCCTGAGTTGCTGGGGTTATGGACATATACCACTGTTCCCACCTAAGAACAACTTTTAATAATTTTTAAAAATTAAAAACTTAATTAATTGATACAAGGTCTCACTACACAGCTTGGACTCATAGTGATTTGCTGGGATTATACGCATTTGGCTATATCTGACACCTTATATTTTAGAACCCAAACTTATGAAATCAGTGTTCATCCCTTATTTGTTCTGATGGGAAGATACCTGGCCCAATCAGATTAAAAAGTACTTATCTCATTTGAAATTTTCAAAGATAAGAAAAATCTTTTATTTTTAAAAATTTATTTTGAGATAGGGTCTCACTTTTAGTGCAGGATTGCCTTTAACCCGCTATATAATCCAGGCTGGCCTTAGATTCATGATATTTCTCCTGCCTCAGCTGATCCTGAGTGCTTATATTAGTGACATATGCCATTATGCTTGGCAAAACTATCTCAAAATGCCATAGTGCCACAGGTAAAATATAATATTCAGAGGAAGTATTAAATAGAGCTAGAATTTAGCCAAAAACAACAGAAGACCTAAAAGTTCCACAGTTTATAGTTTTGACTATGTATCTGATTTTTAAAAATATACTAGAAGCTAGACATAAGCAAATCATCTTAGGATTTAATGCCTTGGGACACTTAAATCAATTCCTTACATATGACTTTGAACCAGTAGTGACTAGAATGTGTGCTTGAGCTTAACAGGAGTAAAAATGTGCATTTGAGTGACACAGGCTTAAATTACAAAGACTGCCCAGCATAACTCTTGTTAAACAATCAACCTCAAAAGTTACTTCTCCCTCCATATTAAAATTTGATTCAAGAAGCTTCTATAATTTTCCTCACAGAAGCCAGGGTCATTTTCATACAAACTGCATGGGCTTTATCATGAATATCTTTATTACTTTGGCTAAATGCTCCATTTTCTAATTCTTTAACCCTTTTTCAGCTGCTTTTTCTTTAGATTTTCTATACAGCTCTTAGTTACTTTTCTTGTTGCTGAAACAAAATATCTGATACCCAAAGTTAGAGGAGGAAAGGTTTATTTAGCTCAGTGTTGGTAGAGGTTTCAGTTCATAGCTGGCTGCTTCCAAGGCAGGGTAGTATGGCAAAGGGGCAACCACATGGCAGGCAGAAGACAGCAAAATTTTGTTATATGGGATCTACTGAGACCTGACTGCAGTATTTTGTGATTTTAATAAACTACTTTCTGTGCCTTTTGCCTATGAGGGCATTATAGAATTTTTTTTGTAATTTTCCTAAATGTTTTCTAGTTCAATTAAAACATATTTATTGTAACTAGCTACCCTTATACAAATACAGTTGATTTTAATAGACAGGAAAAGAATCTCTAAAGAAAAGGAGAGCAAAACTAGTCTTGATGATTTATGAGTTTCTATTTACAAATCATTTCATATTTTACTCACTTATTTAACATCTATAGGATGTTAGGGATATCAGGCTATATATCTCTCATTGGTTATAAAATACTATTACTGTAAGTCCAAATGCATAAAAAGGTTTTCTGCATTATCAATCTAAAGACAGTAAAAATTATAATGTATAGCTTATGCATAGCCTTGTTGCCTGTTCGAGTGTGACAGACAAAATCCACTTTTTTTCCTAAGCTATTGAAATGATGTTCTATGTTACTTATATATGAACATCTTTACAAATGTTGCTTTGGTAGACATCTTTGCATTTGAAGACAACCAGGTTGATTCACCAGAGAAAAGCATAAACTGGATTCTTTTCTCCAGTTTTTATACCAAGTTACACTCCCTTGTTTCTTCTTCAACCAAGTAGTAGTTCATTCACAATGTTGCTAACTGAAGGCAAAAGCAAAATCTGTACCCATGTAACAAGTCAAGATCATGTCCTCAAATGGCAACTAAAACTACAATCTTAATCTCTTGGTAAAAGCCATTCAACTGAGTTAAGTAGGAAAAAAATGAAAAAAAATGTATATCAACATTTATATTCGGATGAACACTTGCCTGTTTCTTCTGGTTCAGTACTTAAGAGCTAAGGAAGAAAGCTGTAAGGATGTGAACTTGCTGTATTTTTAGAGGCTGAAGTGGGAATATGGATGACTACAGGGAAATGGACTTTAAAGGGATTTAAAGTATGGAGAATGTCTGATAAAAGCAATTTATATATGAAATAAGCATGGAAGATTATAGTGAGCTTTTTATATATTTTACAGCAGATGGTACAGTGATAATCTTCACATCATTTAAGATTGGAATGGATTCTTGCAATTGTAGATGCTATCACCATGAAATGGATATATTATCTTCTAAAAGTAAAGTACATTAGAGAATGTATATTTTCCTGTAAAGGACATGTTTATAACTATGTGAAATGTGAAGGAGACACACATAAAAAGTGGAAAAAGACTTTTGTGTTAGTTTTAGTAATGAAAGAAACTTAAGTGAATGTGAAGGAGGGAATGAAAATAATATAGTTCAAGGGGGCTGATCCAACAGAAATTAAACAAAAGACGAGAAATTACTTGATGAGAAGCGCTTTCCAATTTTTACATAACACCAAAAAAATGAGCACTTATAACAGAATTATTGTAAATTGTTTAAAAATAAACCCTCAAAATTATTATTGTTGTTATTATTATTATTATTTTGTGGTACTGGGGATTAAACTCAGGACCTTGTGTTTGCCAGACAGGTACTTACACCGCTGAGCTGTATTCCCGGCCCAAACTCTCAAAATTATTATTATTATTATTATTTTTTTTTTTTTTTTGTCTTTTTGAGACAGGGTCTCACTATGCAGTTCAGGCTGGCCTTAGGCTCACTTTGTAGCTCAGGCTGGTCTCGAACTCACAACAATCCTCCTGCCTCAGACTCCGAGTGCTAGGATTATAGGCCGGCGCCACCACGCCCGGCTCTCAAAATTATTAAGCAGCCTCAATTTATCAACCTCTATTCATTTTTTTTTGACTCCTAACAATGTTTAACATTAGAGATTACCTAAGATGCTTATGGTGCTGAAAGCAATGTTCCTCTAGCAAGATATTTTGATGTACACTGTATGAGTCATTTTTCAAAATTAAAATATCTGTCACTCTATGACTATGATGAGTGCCAACAGAATAAAGTAATGTGATCAAATAATTTTTACTCAGTAAATTAAAAATATCATTCCTCAAAATTTCAGTTGCCTCCGAGTAGAAATCAGAATTATTAGCTTTGCATCATGTCAAACTGTAGGAGGCTACCCAGGTGTACACTAACCAAGACACTGTTGCTATGGTGACAAAGCAAATATAGGAAACAGCTACTTCATTAGTGACTCCATGAAACTATAAATGCTGGAATAGGTGGGCAATATGCAAAAGCATTAGATGACCAATGAAGATTATGATTTAGAGTTTATTTCTTAAAAGAGAAGGGAAATTTTAACATTTTGTTTGAAAAATTAAGAAAGGTTTTTGTGCTAAAACCAAAGGAAGCTAGGAAAAAAAAAAATCAAAGGAAACAGTGAAGCTTTAAGGGCAAGAGCTCCATTTAGGAACAGCTGCTGTGGCAGTGATATTGATATAAAAGAGTGAAAGCTATCTATTGAGATTGCCACTTAGGGCTGCAAAGGAGGAAAGGAGGACTTCCTATTGATTCCCTGCTCTGTGGATTGTGTATCAGGCCATATGGTTTCTTGCTCTCTCTTTATCAAGAGGATGCACAAGAAGGTGAGAAAAGATTTCTGCATATTTCTAAACGTTAAAGAATTTAAGCTTTAAATTCAAGGAAATAAAAGCTGGATATGAGTATCTGTGAAACAGGAGATTAATGCTAGATTTGGACACATCCTAAAGTTAAAATTATCTAGCTAGCATTCAACAAACTTCTATGCCAATCTTGTAAAAATCAGAAAAGCTGCAAGCTAAGAAAACCCAACTGAAACTATTTTTCCTTAAAATATTTTTTCTTCCAAAAATTTTAAATAGATCCCTTACAAGCTAAAGATGTACTCATATTTTAATATTAATTTAACACTACAAATGAAAAATCCTAGTTCAAACTAAAATGCTGTTCTAACTGCATGACATGTAGGTAGTTATATCTACCATGCCAGTAAAAATAATTACAGGGCTGGGAGTATAGCTTAGTGGCAGAATGCTTGCATAGCATATGTGAGGCTGTGTGTTCAATCCCCAGTACCGCCCAAAACAACCCTCAAAATACCTCCTCCATAAAATTCTTAAATATATACTAAAAAAGAGCAATTATAGCACTAGCATCTCACATCAGACGAGTACATTAAATGCACTCTTCTAATTAGATTAAAAAACAAAACAAAACAAAACTCCACCATTATAATTATTACAATTACCTCTTGTACCATATTCAGACATCCTAACCACAGTTAGGTTACTATTATTAATTTCTTTACTCTTAACTTCTTATGTGCCTACTTATCTTCTGTTAAACTTTAAGTTTTGGGGAGGAATGTGTATAATCTGTATCATATGTCTTAGTTGTTCTTTGTAGAGTTCAGAATACATCTAATTAGTATTAAAAGTATCGCTAAAATGAGAGGACAAAAACCAAAAAACACACTAAAATTTGTTTTTCTGAATAGGTTTCTTTTCTTTCTGTACATTTCTAACCTCCTGTTTTCACCATTCCAGCATCTTTCTTACTCTCTTTTTCCCTTCATATCATCTACTCACCAGCCACTTTTTCCACCAACAAAAATCCTTATTTTCAAACTGACCTCCCATCTCTACATCTTTTAATGATTGTCAGAGATAAGTAAAACAATGAAAAGGATGGAGCAACTGCCTGGAGAGTTAAGGAAAAGCTTTTCTGAGGAGGTGATGGCTTTGTTAGGATAGCAGATTGCTGTGCAAAGGAGGACTGGGAAAAGAAACAGGAAAGTGAGCAGCAAATCCAAGGAATAGTAAGGAATATCTGAAGTTAAAAATATACGGTGAAAGAGAAAGACAGCAAGAAGTGAGAGGGCAAGTGAGGAAAAGAGCAAGAAAAAAAGGGGGCAGAGGGGAGAAGATAAAAAGATTGAAGTCAGGCTGAAAAAGTCTCACATGTTGTTATATTAGGGGTAAATTTTAAACTTGAGGAAGCAAAGGAAAGAAGTCCCGCCTACTTTTTTTTTTTTTCTTTCAATATTGGTGATGGAATCCAGAACCTCCCAAATGCTAGGCATGTGTTTACCACTCAGCTATTCCCCCAATCTTAGGAACATGTTAAAGAGGAAGGCTTATTTTGGCAGAAGTAGTAAGAAAAAGCAAGGATAGACAGGCAGGTGCCAATGAGGACAATAAAAGAGAGGAAGAGGAGCTGCTTAATGCCAGGGGGTTAAAGGGAAGAACAGTGTGCAAATGTGGACTGACATATGGCACCGATTTCGTGAGGTTCCTGGGAACTAACACCATCCTGTCTAGCTGTCAGGATGCTGCAGAAATTAAGATCAAAAAGCTGTAACTGTGTACAGGAGCAGCAGAGACAAACCAGCAGAGCCTCAGAACAGCTAGGGATCCTGGGGATATGTCACTTTGAATTCCTGTGTTACTCTTCTCTTGTTGTTGGGTCAAATAGTAAACACCCAAAATGAAGAAATGAAAGGTTTATTTAGCTCACAGTTTCTGGAGGTTTCAGTCCATATTCAGGAAGCTCCAAGGAAAAGTGGCACATGGCAGAGGGCAGCAGTTCATGGCGGTGGAATGCAGCAACACAGCAAGAGCAAAATGAAGGAGTAACAGCAACAAAGGCAACAGACAGGAAGTCTGTCTCTTAAATTACATTCAGGCTATGTGCCTCAGGCTGAGTATAGCACTCGCACCTATAATCCTAGAAGTACTCAGACCCATAATCCCAGTCTTAGATCATGAATTAATCACAAACTGTTGAACTGCACCCCAATGACTGCATGAGGCTTTGGGAGGGGGCAAATACACACAAACCATAATAATCCGTAATCCCCAGTCTCTTTCCTTTGCACAGCAAACTCCAATTTGGGCCACTATCCCAGAAAAGCCTTCCCTCACTCCTACACTGTTGCCCCCTTTTCCCATGTGCTTTACTCATTTCTTCTTTACAACTGCCATTAGAGGATTCAGTGCTCCCAAAGATGCCTAAAAAGTGAAAATCAACATTGTGCTGAAGAAGGAAAGCTAATTCAATGTGTTACTCAATCATGTTCCATTTAATATGTTCAATGCTTATTACCAAGAGTATCTTTTTTTTTTGGGGGGGGGGGGAACCAGGGATTGAACTCACGCCATTGTGCTTGCCAGGGAAGCACTTATTCTACTGAGCCATCTCCCCGGCTCAATGCTTATTACCTATCAGGCACTACAGGTTAGTACTGCTGATCTCTGCAGTTCATCAGCATAAACTATAAGAGGAATAGTCTGTGAAGGCAGATGAAGGCAAGAGGAACGCACATGGAGAAGAAACCCAGACCAAGCAGTTTTGTGATAGATACATGGAGCTTTAGAGGTTTACTAAGGTATAAGACTAACTACAGACATTTCAAGTGCACAATTTTCTAGGTTTTCACATGCATCCACACCTATGAAATCGTGTGCTATTTGTGTTAGATAACTGGCTAAGTTTCTCTGAGCTGAATTTTGTTCTTCTGTAGCAAATAAATTGATTTTTTTTTTGTTTGTTTAAGTTATTGTTTAGCCAGCTGTGGTACCATAACCCTGTATTTCCAGCACTCAGGGAGAATTGCATGTTCAAGCCCAGCCTGGAGTACTTAATGATCAAGTGAGACCTTGTCCCCCCCCAAAAAAAACCAAAAACCAAAAAACAAACAAAAAAACCAACAAACCTTAAAAGGGTTAATAGTTAGGAGCATAGCTCAGTGCAAAAGCACTAGGTTCAATTCTCCATACTGCTCAAAAAAAAAAAAAAAAGGTTACTCTCTGTTTCAGATTAATGATTTCAGAAACTGTTTCATACTTTTAGTTAAGTACATTAAAATAAATGTAGGTGTTGTGCCACTGTGCCAGCCCCGCCCCTGGGGCAGGCTAAAATGGCAATTTGAGGGCATGGCGCCACAAGCCTGTAATCTCAGCACTTGAGAGGCTGTAAACAAGAGGATTACTACGAGTCCGATCTACGCAGTGAGAACCTGAACACCCTGTCCTAAATATAAAAAAAAGTCTGTGTACATTTGCAAAAAATCGTATACCTTAAAAAATGAGACAACGGAAAAATGATAACCTAGAAATAGAACAAATTACGCCAAAGTAGCTTTCCTATATTCCAGCTGCATTAAAGGAAAAGCATATAAAATAAGAATAAAAATAAACACAGATAAACCTTCTTAAAAGTCATTCCTCTGAAGGAAACATTCTGGAAAGAAAGGGCTTGAATAAAGGCTGCATTTCTCAGCAGGGGCCTCGGAGGAGGAAGTGCATAACTGGAGATGTGCCTTTGAGGCTGCATCTTGTCCTGGACCTCTCTTTCTCTGGCCTTCTGCCCTCACTCTGCTACTCGGCACCATGAGGTGAGCAGCTTCCTCCACCATGCCCTTTTGTCATATTTCTGCCTTGCCCTTGGCCTACAAGCAACAAAACTAAGTGACCTTGGAATGAAATTTGTGAAACTGTGAATCAAAATAAATCTTTACTCCTTGAAGTTTATTATGTCAGGTATTTATTGTGATCACTAAGGGGCAAAAGTTTCTAATACAAAGAGCAAAAAGACAAGAAAAGTTAAGATAATTTTGGTACCCGGGATCAAACTCAGGACCTTGTGTTTGCCTGTGCCACTGAGCTATCTCCCCAGCCCCTGGAGAGATTGTTAAGAAACAGATTCTATTATGAATAAGAATTAAACTCATGATTAAAAGATATCATAAACCTCTAAAGAAGGGAAAGAATATTCACATAAAGTGCTTGCAATAAGAAAGCTCTACCCTCTGACACATGTTGATAAGGAAAGGTATCACATAGAAAGGAAGGCTTAAGGGATAGGCTACAGTGAGAAAGTAATTGGTAGTAGAGCTTTAGATTTATGGCCACAACATCTACAGCACCAAATTTATTTTTGGTTAAGAGCTGGGTATGTTGGCACATGCCTGGAATCCAGCACTCAGCAGGCAGAGGCAGGAGGTCAGCCTGAGCAACACAGTGAGTTTAAGACAAACCTGAACCACATAGCAAGACCCTGTCTCAAAAAACCAAAATAGAGTAAAATAAAATATTTTTAGTTAAACAACATAGTCATTTCATGTAAAATTTGGAAGGAACAGAAGGATTCGTGACTAAAAACAAGTCTCCAATAGCCACCCAGAATTCTGTCTTGGAGGAAACTGAGATACAATTTCTAGTGCATTGCTTATTTCAAATATGTTCTGTAACATTTCATTTTTAAAGTTTTTGAGTAAAAATGCTTTATCTTTGCTGCATCAAAGACATATTTTTGTGTTTTGGTAACAGCTTGCCATATACAGGTCAATGTCATGTGAGAAAGATCAACTGCTGGTGGGCTATTTTAAATTACAGACTTCTGAGATATATGCATAGTTTAACAGTAAGACACATTCTCAAAAGTACAATGTTAGGTGACTTCATAGTCGTAAAAATAACAATGTACTACAAAAACAAAGGCAGCTACAATGTCATCAGGTGATATAAGCTTATAGGACCATGTGGTCCCTCGTTGCTAGAACACTATTATGAAGTACATCACTCTAGTTCCAACTCAGAAATTCTGCATCAATGAATCTGCCGGCCTCACTTTAAAATCTACTCTTTTTTTTTGTATTTTAGGGAAGAGTCTATAGCGTGTTCTGGTCTCACTACTGGATCAGACTTGTAGTGATCCATCTGTTTACAGCCTCTCAAGTGCTGGAATTACAGGCTTGCTGTCTCAGTGTGCTCAGGGGGCAGGACCGGTATGGCAGGCCTGGGGATAAAATCTACTTTTTAGACAAACTCCCCAGATGATTTGTTTATACACAAAAAAAATTGACAAAAACTGGGCACTATGTAAGCCCCATAAACATACAAATCCTGATTTTCTTATGCCCTGTAAGCAATATCTGACAAAGCCAGACAATGGTGTCCCTCTATGTATGTTAGAGGTTAAGTGAATGCACAGTGCAGATTGACTACAAAATACCTTCATCTGCTGTCAACACTAACAATAACAATGACTTTGAAATTCTATGCTTCATCAATGATAGGAGATACAAATAAAGAGCAAAGAAATAAGCTTTAGCAATCGACAGCTCATCAGTTTCAAGCAAAACCAGACATATGTTAGGAAATTTAATTAGTGATATTTTATTACATATCTCAGTTTCAGATAAATGGTACATGTGTAGCTGTCATGTTAAAGGGCCAAAAGGAAGGGTTTTTCTACAAATTTTCTATTTTGTGATCTACTACATACAATGACATCTACTCCAACTAGAACCAAGGAAGAGAAAAAAAAAAAAATGAGAAGCGGGTGTATCTCAGCAGCAACTAAAATAAATGTCACCGGGCCAAAAAATGACAGCTCTGGGTACTTGACTCATAGGCAAGCCTGTCAGACCTTCATTCAGCATTTATTCAGTCTTTTTCTATGGATAGTATTCATTCTAATGGAATTTTAAAGTTGAACTCTGAGCTCACAGGAAATTAAAAACACTAAATCAGAAAAAAGATAGGGTCTGCAACAGATAGCAACATAATCAATATGCCAAAATGGTAACTGACAGAGGACTGAAGAATATATAAAACAAGCAAACTATTAAACCATAATGCTTTGTGGCTCATCCTCTAAAGGGGTAGTACTTAAAGGCATCAATCACAAAACTCAAGACAGGTGTTCATATTAAAAAAACTAAGTTAATTCCATGTAATTAATAAGCTCCACATATGAGGTATGTATATGGGTTTAAAATTTTTGTTTTAAAAGTTTTAATCAGGCTTTTTATATTTACAAACTTAAAGAGTTTAATAGCAACTATTTGGAAAATAATGGAACTTATTTCTCTGAAATTCCAGAAAAGGAAAATATTAATATACTAAGCCAACAAAGGCAATTTCAAAATTATGGCTTGGTGTAGTGGTGTATGCCTGTAATCCCAGCACTTGGGAGGCAAAGGTAGGATTGTTGTTGAGTCAAGACCAACCTGGGCTACAAAGTTAGGTCAAGGCCATCCTGAACTGTATAGCAAAAAAGAGGGTTGGGGAGGTAACTAGTAGAATAAATGCTTGCCTGGCAAGCACAAGATCTTGAGTTCAATTCCTGGTACCACAAAAAGAAAAAAGTCCTTGGAAAAGTCATTAGCAGGAGTTATTTTATGTATTTTACATATTTGAACAACTGCATTATATACATACTATCATTTATTTACCATTTAGAGCCCCCTCAGAATTATATCTGGAAAAGTCATAGCACTGTATTTCATGAATTATTTTTATCCTAAAGGATCATGTTTTTATGAAAAAGGAATATCTAAAACTTGTATTACAAGGGCCAGTGGTATAGCTCAGCAGACTAAATGCTTGCTTAAGGTAGTACAGGCGCCAGGATTCGATAGCTGGCATCGCATGTTGCACAGGGCTAGCTCCACCCCACCCTGGGTGAGCTGAGCAGGTGATGGGAGTCCGGGCGTGGTGGTGCACACCTGTAATCCCAGCTCTGGGAAGGCAGAAATCAGAAGTATCACTACAAGTCTGAGCTGCGTAGTAAGACCTTGCGTGCGCGCACACACACACACACACACACACACACACACACACACAACCTTAAAGGTTGTATTACAAAAAAAACAGAGCTATTGAAATGCACTAATGATAACACAAAGGGAAGTATAAACTGCTAGTAATTTAAGAAGCCACAGTAAAATACCATATGGCCTTCAATGTAATTATGCAACAAAAACTGAAAATTCTGTGAAAAATAGCATTTGCCCATCATTGCACCTACCTCCTCCAAAAATGGTATATATACCAGACTGTACTGGTAAACAACAGATTTGTAAATAGCTTTCAAAATAGTTCTTGTTAGCTTTATGAGAATGTACATGTGCATGTGCGTGTGCGTGTGTGTCTCCTGTACAACTGCATCATTTTATACTATGAAAGGCTATAAGGCCTAGTAATAGTTTGTGAGACAGATTTAGAATGTGTCTTGTTTTGCAACTATTCAGAATATTGCTTATCAAAAACATTACCTACAGGTATCAACTACAATTCAGGAAACATGCCTAATATTTTCATTTCTGAGTGTCATACATAATAGGTGCTCAAAGTTTATATAAATTTGTTACGTTCTGGCTGTGAAATTTTTGATATTATGGCATACAATATTGATTTTTGAGAGGAAATTCTGTTCACACACGGTATTAACTTTAGTTTCAACTGGTAAAAACATTTTTAATTCATTGTCCAAACTATGCATTAGTCAATTTTCTATTACTATGAAAATATGAGATAATTTATAAAGAGGAAAGGATTATTTTGGCTCACAGTTTTAAAGGTTTCAGTCCATGGTTAGTTGGTTCTAATGATTTTGGGCCTGGGGTGAGGCCACACACCATAGTGGGGGGTGGGCATAGCAGAACTCCTTACCTCATGATGAGGACAGAGAAAGGAGGAAAGAAAGTAGGGGCTGAGTTCCATTATCCCCTTCAAAAGCATACTCCCAAAGATCTAACATCTTTCACCTAGTGTAAAGGTAAAAATAAAAAGTCCCAAGACAACACCTAGCCCCACGCTAGACTAGCTCCATCTTAGCCCTTTGTTTCACCTGTTGCTAAATGTTCTGGGAAAGTTACGTGCAACTAGGCAACCACAAGGTTGCTCTAAAGCCTCAGCAACCCCCAGATGGCCCTCAATCAATCCTGACAAACTAACAATTGCTATTGGCTTCTGTAACCTGCTTGCTCAAGTTTCCCTCTTACCCCCTAACGACCACAAGATGCTCCCCCAAGGTTACCCAAGCATTACAGAAATATGTTATTCTGTCAGCAAAATCCCCCCGGGGCCGAGCCAATCAATGTAAAGGTCAACCCCTGTTAACCAATGCAATTAGCTTCTGCAGTGCGCTTGCCCCCTCCCGATTTTGTGGTTTTTGCCTTTATAAACTTGCCTATAACGACAGCTCGGGGCTTCGCAACCGCCTTAGGTTTGGAGCCCCACGCGTGGTTCAATAAGCTTTTGAGCTCTCACCCTCGTCTCTTGGCGTCTCCCTGCCCGCGGAGTTCTGGGTCATCACAGACCCAACACTAGTACCACATTTTAATTTCTATCACCCCTCAGTACTGCCATATGGGCTTTAGAGGCCACTTAAGATCTAAACTGTAGCACTGCAGCAGATGTATATCTCATATAACATGACATACCAAAGACATGCTACTTTAAATGACTTTTTCCATTAGATTCAAAGTTAATTCATGCTGGGTATGATGGCAGACATTTACAATACTACTTACTTGGGAGGCTGAAGCAGAAAGAATGCTTGAGGCCAGCAACTTAGCAAGACAGTTTCTCAAAATAAAATACAAACAAGAGATGAGGATGTAGCTTAGTACTCACTAGGTTCAATCCTTGGTCAAATAGAAACATGTGTGCAGTATTATGAAAACTCAATAACAAAAATGATTACAACTTAACAAAAGAAAGATTTAACTTCAGACAAACCTCTAAAATCCAAGAGACTCAATGTTTGTAGTAAATATTCATTCACTCAAGAAATACTTACTGAGCACTATCATATGCCAGGCACTATAAGTGATGTGAATACAATCAACAGATAGTTTTAGGCTGGGCCTGGTGGTGCATGCCTGTAATCCCAGCACTTGGGAGGCTGAGGCAGGAGGATTGTTGCGAGTTCAAGCCCAGCCTGAGTTACAAAATGAGCTTAAGGCCAGCCTGAACTGCATAGTGTGACCCTGTCTCAAAAAGACCAAAAAAAAACAAAAAAAAACAAAAACCAGATAATTTTATAAAGTACTAAGTGTTAAGAATAACATAACTCTAGATAATGGCACAATAAGTGAAAAAAAAGGGTCATATCTGTAGAAACCAGTCTATGATACTTCTACAAGTGGTCAGGGAATTTCTGAGAGGAGCCACATGGATTGAGAATTGCATGAGGGAAAGGAAGTTGCCACTTTAGTATCTGATGAAAGGCTTATGCTTAGGCAGGAAGAAGACCTGAGATGGGATTGTTACTGTTCTTAATGGACTGAAAGGTGGCCACACTGGCTGCTGCCCAGTGAATGAGAAAGGGGCATGGTTGAACCAGAGGCTGAACAAACTTCAGTATCAGTTCACAGAGTTTCCAAGAATAGATTATGCTAGATCTTGCAAAATTTAACTGCAATGAGCAGGTAAGTAGTACAATCAAATTTACACTACTCACTCTGACTGACCTGTGGAGAAGGGCCTATGCGGGGAGGCAGGGAGCCATTAGTTAAGGCCAGTTTCACAGACAGGTATCAAGGCCAGTTTCACAGACAGGTATCGTATGCAGTCATACTGGGCTTTCTTGTAGACTGGCTAATGGCTTCATTTAATACACTGTTGTTACCATTTAAAAATTCTTAATAATTTGTGAACTACAGATCCCATATTTTCATTAAATTCTACATATTATGTACCAATTTTTAAATATTTTATTTTCAGGAACAAAGATGAAAGCTTAACCTAGTGTTGTAGCAGGATGCGAAGTATATGGTGTTAATCCAGTGATGAGACTTGTCAAATGACTAGGAATGTCTTACAGTGAAATGAAAAATCATGTATAACTACTTTTTTTCTTTTCTACTAGAGTTCGTGGAAATGGGGAAGATGAGGAGGCATGTAAGAGGCAGAGTATTAAGGGTGGGGTGGACAATAACCAAGAGTTCCCACTTAAGCATGTTAGGATGCATGTGAGACACTTAAGCGTCTTAACACACAACACTATTAAGGAGAATGCTCTATAAATGAATATCAAACTCAGGGCAAGTTACAGTTTATATCTTGATGCCCTCCAATGGCTTTACGTAATGCTAGGTGGGGCTTTTGTAAAGTGATTAGCACATGAGCTAAGGGCCAGCCAGATAGCTCAGTGAACTAAAGCACCTGCTTAGGCTGAGCACAGGGGCCAGGGTTCAATCCCTGGTGTGCTCTGCTGGCACTGCCCCCAGGGCATGCTGAGACAGTGATTGAGACTGAGTGTGGTGGTGGTGGTGGTGTGCACCTGTAATCCC
The DNA here is from genome assembly GCA_004027165.1 of Ctenomys sociabilis. Lineage (NCBI taxonomy): Eukaryota > Metazoa > Chordata > Mammalia > Rodentia > Ctenomyidae > Ctenomys > Ctenomys sociabilis. The sequence goes on from PVKA01008022.1 coordinate 38,598, forward strand.
AGTGCTTGGGAGGCTGAAAATAGGAGAATCACTATGAATCCAATCTGTGTAGTGAGACCCTGTAGACCCTATACTAAATACATTAAAAAAGAAAGAGAATATGGGACTTATAGATAGCTGACTTGCTGTTAAGAGGTGCAATGTAAGCCGGGCGTGGTGGCGCAGGCCTGTAATCCCAGCACTCGGGAGGCTGAGGCAGGAGGATTGTTGTGAGTTCGAGACCAGTCTGAGCTACAAAGTGAGCTTAAGGCCAGCCTGAACGGCATAGTGAGACCCTGTCTCAAAAAGACAAAAAAAAAAAAAAAAAGAAAAAAAAGAAAAGAAAAAAGAAAGAGGTGCAATGTGGTCAGAAGAACCAGGTCACTTGGGGGTCTGGCCTGGAAAAGTTTATCTTCATCCCTGGCTCTTCCCTGACTTCTGGTCTGTCCTGCCCTCTATCATGCAATCCCAGCCAGTGAACTATGGACTGACTGACATATGAGCCAAAATAAACTTCTCCTCTTTTAAATTGTGGGTATCAGGTATTTTGTCCCAGCAACATGGTAAGTGACTAAGAATAAGGTCTAGGCTACAGATACAAATTTTGGAGTTGCCATACATAGGCATATGTATATACAAACATATAACCATACCTATACTGATTACTTAGCACAAATCACTTAGCAGGACCACATAGTGGAAAGAGTTCTTTCTGTAGGTCTTCTACAAAGAAGACAAGGACCAGCAATCAAAGGAGCAGAACATGCATGCCAAGGACAGAGCACCAGGAGAAACTCAACCTCCCTTAGAGTAAAATACATTGAGTGATTTTTTTTTTTTTTTTTTTTTTTTGTGGAACCAGGGATTGAATTCAGGCCCTTACGTTTACCAGGCAAGCACTTACTCTATTGAGCTATCTCCCTGGCCCTCATTCTCCTCTTTGAATTATTCAAAGTCTACAATTCTTTCACTTCATCACATCAATGTTTTCTGATATCTAGTAGCTGCTACCTATGCCAACCTCTTATATAGCATAAAATATATACACAATTAATTACATTAAAACCATATGGCTCATTTTCCAAAAAAAGGTTAAGCTCTGATTTTAATGTTACAGTGATTGGCATACACCTACTGAGTGAACGGGTGAAGAATGACACCTGGATATTATCAGGTATGGAGAAGTTAGATTAACCTAGCACACAATAGTTTAAAAAAACCACACTGTGGAAAAAAAAAAAAAAAAAAGGCCAGGGAGATGGCTCAGTGGAATAAGCGCTTCCCTGGCAAGCGCAAGGGCCTGAGTTCAATCCCCGGTTCTGCAAGCAAAAAAAAAAACAAAAAACAACAAAAAAAAAAACCACACTGTGACCACAGCCTGTGGTACCCTGGAAGACACAAAGGTGTAAATCCAAACTTCAAATGTTAATTTGTTCTTCTGCTCAACAAATAATTATCATGGTGTGAGGTTATCTTCTAGAGGTTTATCCATGATGAAGCACACAGAAAAGGACTGTCCTTGTGGAGCTATGTTCTAATGGTTACTGGTTTATTTTGTTTTGTATAAGCTTCCCAAGCCCTAGTCATCTTTCTCCATTTTCTGACACTACTATTTTTATTTGAAAAGCTTCTGTTTGAATATTAATTGCTTTTTTTGAATTTTCCTCAAATCTATAATACAAGAAAAGGATTTTATTTTTTTTTTTTTTTTTTTTTTTTTTTTTTTTTTAAGGGCTCCGGACATTGTGAAGTTTCCCTTTAAGTTACGTCGGGAATCAAGAACAACGCCGTATGGACCCCTGCTTGGGCAGTACGGAAAGGCAAGAAAAGGATTTTAGACCTTTGAAATCATAATAAAAGTGTTTAGGATAGGACAACTATAGTATCTGGGATATATTACAGAGAAATAGATTTTTTAAAAAAATGTATTTGGTACAGGGCCTGACTATGCAGCTTGGATTCATAGTGATCCTTCTGTTTTCAGCCTCCCAAGCACTGGAATTACAGGTGTGAACTACCCAGACCTGGTGGCTGGCTCAGGGCACCTGGGTGGGTGGGTGGGGGAGAGAACTGGTACAGCATGTGATGCTAGGGATTGAACCCCAGTTCCTGTGCTTGTTTAAGCAGGACTTTAATATGCTGAGCTATCTCGCTGGCCCTTAGAAAAAGATCTTTGAAATTGATTCATCCAAGCTACCCAAAGCACTCCAGATTTCACAAAAACTTCACAAAGAAAAATAATACTGAGAATTCTGGGAGGTGGAGGCAGGATGATTATAAATTTGAGCCCAGCCTGGACAAGCCACCCACTTAGAAAAGTTCTACCTTAAAAAGGGGGGGGGGGGCTGGAAGCTGAGTGCAACTTTATTCCTGGGAGGCAGAGGTGACTTAACAACTCAGTAAGATCCCATCTCAAAAAAACAAAACCAAGAAAACAGACAAAACACACAGGGTACATATCACAAAATTAAAAAAAAAAAAAAAGGAGGGGGTAGGGGTAGGGATGCAGCTTAGTGTAAAGGTCCTGGTATATCTCCAGTATGAAGACACACACATGCACACAAACACTTAGACAGACACTGAGTGACTTGATTAACAACATGTGGCAATGCAGCCTCCTATTCAATGTACTGAATGGAACCCTTTCTCAGTAACAAAGGAACATTTCCTTATATTGAAATACTTCAAGGACTCACATAGCAAGGGCTGAAAATTTCAATGATTACAACTCAGGAATAACATAGTAAATTTTAAGAAAACTTGTAAGAAAATATGAAATATAAACAGGCCTACAGCAAACTGTAGGGTGTACTTCCTTCTCAGGTTTGCTGGTTTTGCAATGCATCACATGAAGGAAGTAGGTGTGACCTGTTGATCACAAAATCCAAGGACACGTGCAGAGCAGTTCGCAAAGCCCTGTAGGTGGCATTATCCTGAAAACACCAGCAGGGTTTTGATAGGTTGGCCTAGACCTGACCTTGGTCTCAGGTATGGGTGATACAAAAAGGAGTCATTGCTCAGGTTCTGCTACTATGATGCTGTCAGGTAACCTTTCCTTCCTTTTTCTTGTCCCAAACTTTGTATGCAGAGCCTGTTCATTCTCTTACTTTAAAACAAACGAAACTTTGCTAGCTTTTGTGCTTGTCTTGACCAATACTTTGCTCAGGACAGTAAGAACCTAGAAGACCAGGGTTTGATCCCTCATGTACTATGCAGGCCCTGCCCTGGGGGCATGCTGAGACTAGACTGAGACTGGGCATTGTGGCGTGAACCTGTAACATCACTGAATGGGAGGATGAAAACAGGAGGATTACTATGAGTCCAATCTGTGTAGTGAGACCCTGTTGATTCTGTACTAAATACATTTAAAAAAAAGAAAGGAAGGAAAAGAACATAAAAACCACCCCTAGGTGACTCCAGTTTCTCATAGTCTGGTAACATAAACAGAAAGGGTAAAGATCCATATTAAATATTTTCTGGTAGAGGACAATGTCTTATTTAACAAAAATCTATAAATTACTGTAATTTTCTAACACATGAAAGTAAAAACACGAGCAAAGAGCAACTCATCTAATTTGTACAATACAGACTAGCTCATAATGATTATGGTTGTATCTAAGAAAAACTTTACTACTGTAGGTCTTCCTTAATGGTCAGTTTAAAATGTTCAAAACAGATCTCTAACAAATGCATGTAGGCTAGATCTGTATATATGGCCCTAGCAGAAATGGCTGTCGCAGTGACAAATCCTCCAGCAAACTAAGACCGCTACTCAGTTTTGATTTGGCCCCTACTTATAAGTGGCATAATTTCAGTAACTTCTCTTCTTTTCCTGTCTACTCAAATATCTTATACAAGTAATGTTTTTACTTCACCTTTAATAATAAAGAGGTTTAAAATCAATTACCTAGTTTGACCTATGCCCATTATTTTTAAAATGCATTCGAAATCTACAGAATAGAATTAGAAATAGGATAAAAAATAAATGCCTAAAGACAGACACTGCTAAGGGGGTAAAAGTGAAAAAAGAAGATGGCCAGATAACAAAGACAAACTTTCCACACTTCACAGTTTTGCCTAAGGTTAGCTCTTTTGATCTGCAACTGTGACTGAACAAAGAGAAATTGTATACTGAAGTATTTTTATCCTAGAAAGCTTTAAAACTTTGAAGAAATACCACCACAGGCCAATACTGTTACCCAGGACTTAATAATTTTAATCTTAAACAAAGCTAAGTCAAGTTTTAAAAAATGGGGTATCAATCCTAGAAACTCATTAGTCAAAGTATAACTATGTATTCTTCAAAATAATGATCTTGGTCCAGGACCAAAATGGTGGCGGCAGCAATAACTACATCCCGGGTTTCTTGGCTTGGTAGGCCATTCCTGCCCGCAGGTGGGCAGCTTATGTTGAGTGGTGCCCATGGCAGGGAAGGCTCAGCTTGCATGTGGAAGGCCTTCACCTTTTTCGCGGCACTCCTGGGGATGTGAGTGAGCATGCTGAATGTTTTCCTGAAGTCGTACCATGGACAGTAGGAGAGACCTGAGTTCACTACCTACTCCCACCTCTGCTTCAGGACCAAGCCTTCTCCTTGGGGAGATGGTAACCACACTCTGTTCCATAACCCTCGTGTGAATCTGCTTCCAACTGGCTATGAAGATGAATGAAGAGAACCTGGACCATTAACCAGGCATAAGGCAGCATAGCTCTGACTTGGACCATTACTCTGCACTTGGACCTGAAAAGCAAAAGGGACCTTAAGCTCACCTTCCTTACTTGTATCAAATGATGCCCATCATACTGATCTCCTATCCCTTTGCTTGTGCAAGAGATGGCCTAAATAAAGACTCAAAAAATAAATAAAACAAAATGATCTTTACTACTACTCACTGAACAAAGACAAAAATATGGTTCCAAACCTCAATGAACTCACAATTTATTAGCGAGCAATGAAAGTAACTGAAGTGAAATAAACAGCAAAAATGTAATCAGAGGCTTGCGAGAAAAAAAAAAATATATCAGAAGCCTGGTGGAGATGCTGCTTGCCCTGTGTGCAGAGAAACTGTTGAGGAGATCTGATATTTGAGTTCCCTCTAAAGGAATGAACAGGGGTTTGGCAAATAGCAAATAAAAAGCACTACACAAAGCAAGGCATGAAAACCGGATGAACTGGAGTAGAGTAAAAGATTGGTGTTGATAAAGCACACACTTGTGTTGAAAGGGCAGCAGAATAAGAGGCTAAAACCTGGAACATACTTGGGTATAAAATAACACAATTGGGTATCTCAAGAAAGCTACCAGACAAGGATTGCAGAAAGTAGGCAAAAGATGTATAGAACTCCAAAGACACGAGATGTTCAGGTTCAATAAAATCTAGATTAAGAAAATCTTCTTTCTTCTTAATCTAAAGCACAAATATCAGAGTATTTAAAAGAAGAAAGGACTATACCACACCTTTGTTGTTCATGCCGGTGCTTTGATTTTTTAGCATAATTTTCCAGTAGTGGGGCCAGGGAGATGGCTCAGAGGAGTAAGTGCTTCCCTGGCAAGTGAAGCACAATCCCCAGTTCCAAAAAAAAGAAAATTCCAGTAGCTTTTATACTCATTTGAAAATTCTTATTTCATCATAAAATTTTAGCTCCTGAAGCAGCCTTCACCACAAATGCAATGGGAAAGGCATGAGGGCACGGAGGTATCTCTACGTTCTACAGGTCTCACTATACATGCTGGACTCATAGCGATCTTCCTGTTCTCAGCCTCCCAACTGCTGGGATTATAGGCACACACCACCATACCCAGTCTCAATTGCCATCTCAGTATGCCCCAGGAGCAGGGTTGGCAAGGCACACTATGCTGGGGATTGAACCCTGGCCCCTGTGCTCTGCCTAAGTAGGCGCTTTAGTCTGCTGAGCTATCTGGCTGGCCCTATGAGGGAATTCTTGTATTAGTCTTTTAAAATATTTTGGTAAAATACCTTGCCTATGTTTCTATGGCAGTTTTAGCCTCATAAATTTTTTGCAATTCTGTTATAGCTACCTGAAATGTTCTGTACTATAAATTACTGCATTTGAATGAAGACATTCATTTCTCAGGCAAAGAAAGCCTTCTTTCTTTGGGTAGGCACTTTAGCATGACTGCTCCTTGGTCTTTCAAATAAAACCCTTTAGTTCCTCATGTTAAACATTATACTTCTTGGGCTGGTGAGATAGCTCAGTGGATTAAAATGCCTTAGACAAGCTTAGGCAACCTCAGGGATCACGCCAGCCCCGCCTCCAGGGTGGTGGCACATGCCTGTAATCCTAGTGCTGGGAAGGCTGAAAGCAGGAGGATCACCAAGAGTCTGAGCTATGTAGTGAGACCCTGCAACAACCAAACTCTCTCTGTCTCTGTCTCTCTCTCTCTCTCTCCCTCTCCCTCTTCTCCATCTCTCTGTATCTATATATATCCTTGAATATCTCAGGCAAGTCACTGGTCAGTATCACCGTAGGAGAGGAGGATAAGACTCTTTACCAATACTGGTTTACACTTTTCAGAAAGATTCTGAACATCCCATAGGAGATTTATAAACACCAGACACAACTGAGTTTCTGATATAAACACACAACTAATGGTAGCAACTTGAGTTTAGAGAACAGAGAAAACGTACCATGGGCCATGAGAAGACAGACTAGTTCCTGCATCTAAATCTGGAGAATACATAAGGATGCTCTTTTTCAAGATTTTTGTTTTGAAGAGGATTATTATCACAGATTCTATAACAGAACTTCAAATCTGTAAGTTCTATTTTTCTTTCTGGTCCAGTTTCAGTTTAAACTTAATTATCTATCTCAAGAAAAGTATGTAAAAGTGTCCTGTGCAAAACAACTCCATTGTGAGAAATAGGACCCAATGGATGGCAATGTTTCCAGACCAGGAGACGTCACACAGATAATTGTGCTGAGACTAATAGTTAACATACATTGAATACATGCTCTGTGCCACACACCTTATAATTTCATAATATTATTTTATCTTTATCACAGTGCTGAGGTAAATGCTAGTGTCCTATTTTATAGGTAAGGGTGTGAAGACACAAAAAGATCCCATGCTTTGCCGGAGATCATATATCCAGTAGAAGTAGGAAAATGATCTTTGAACTAAGGCAGTCTGATTCTGGAGCCCAATCTCTTAGTTACCTGACCTACTATCAAGACATCTTTGTAGATCCAAAATTGTTTTCCAATAAAAGTAATTTTTTGATCCTATTTACAAATAAAATAGTCTTTCCTAAAGGGGAATAATCAAGGGAGTGACTGTCCATGAAAAATGCTGCCTCTATCCTTCAGGTGTGTTTTGGTAGAACAGGGTTGCATGGATCTGATGATGGCCTCCCCAACAATCACGCAGTCCACTCCTTTCCTGAGTAGTAGATGCTTGCTCCAGATGGGATTGGCCCTACTGACAAAACTTTTCCAAGGGTGTCTCCTTAATCAGTCCAAATAACCCCATAACTGACCTATTTACTTGTCCAGGGATAATTCAGAATCTACACTGGCCCAAAGAAGAAAGTGCAGAGTTCTGTTTATGTAAGCTGGCTGAAGACAAGGTGTTTTTGTTTTGAGAGAGCCATATGAATAAAGAGGCAGGAGTCAGCAGATAGCTACCTATTAAGAGAAAATTCAGTCTGGGATAGTCAAGCTATAGGACAGACCCAAGAAAATTATAAACATAGGTAGTGCTGATGACATTGTGTATTTCTAGACTAAAGTCCAGACTTTAGGCAAGACTAAAGTCCAGAACACTGGATTCATTATGTGAGGGAACAGTTTTATTTTTAAGCCAACTTGCACTGAATTTTGTTTGATACTTAAAAATAAAACATATTAAATAAAATATATTATCACTCAAATATACTAATTCTTTCAAATACATTAACTCAATATCCAACATTTGAATTATCACCAGAAAGGCTATATACTGTATTTACCTGGAATACCTACAGTTTTCTATTCATTGTTGTCTCAGCATGACTTGCCAATTCTGTTCTCAAACATTTCTACTTTAATGACACCTGTCTGAAAATTTGTCTTTCCATTTATATTCTACAGCACTACATTTCTACTCCTTTTCACACTATAGTGTCATGTCAGTAAATGGATTCTTTACATAATCCTTCCGAGGAGTATGTGTATGTGCATGCATGTGTTGAGTGCGTATTATGTGTTTGTTTTTACATTCAAAGATTATAAACTATTTGGAGAAGACTAGTCTTGTGATCTTTAAAAAATTTTGTATTTTACCTTAGCAATCACTGTATAAAGTAAAAAAAAAAAACCACTGAGTAATTATTAACTAAATATATGAGATGACTTATAAAACAACTTTGGTAGTTCAATTTTTGTAATTTTAAATTCCTGCAATTTTAAGTGCTGTTCTTGCAATTTAAGTACTGTCTACTTCAAGTCTTTTACGTCAACTGCCAACCAGGATTTAAGTGAAAATAGAAATGGCACCTAAAGAGCAAGTAGCTTAAAAGATATGCAAAAAAATTATGGTTTTGAAACTAAAAAGCACAAAGGCCTTACTGCATTGGTTTAAGAAATAAAAATTTATAAGAAAAAATAGAAAAAGTAGTCTAAAAACGTGGATTCAGGATTTATTAATATAGCAACAGCTTAAAATACTTCAAATAAACAACCTAGGTTCTGAAAATTCTCCAATACCAGACACTCTCATGTAGCAAATATCCTTTGTTTTATTTTCTTTTAAACTTTTTTATTAGTACATGTTGGCAACATATGTATTACATTCCTTGTGGGGAACTGGCACAGGCACACAACACAATTCTTTTTTTTTTGTACTAGAAATCGAACTCAGGACTTTGCCCTTTCCAGGTAGGCACTGTGCTACTGACTTATATCCCCAGTGCCCCAGTTTAATTATTTTATCCTCTTTCCCTCTCCTCCACATTCCTTCCAGTTCTTGCTCCTGCTCTTGTTTGCAAAAGCTCTGTCCTTGTATTTCCTATTTTTTATGTTATTCCTTATTTATATTTTAGGTTTCCTATATAAGAAAAACCATGCAATATTTAAGTTGGTGTGTCTGATTTATTTCACTTAACACTATGGTCTCAAAGTCCATTCCTTTTCCTACAAATGACCAAACTTTCTTTGAAGTGAACACATGCAACAATAACCACAGTTTTTATACGGTCAACAGGCAATCTAACATGTATCTCAATCTACACAGAGAAACAACCACTAGCACTGTAAAAATAGAAAACACCAACCTCTTTAATCTCATGTAGTTCTCACTGGCAGCAGGACGGCATTCAGCTCTTTGAACCACTATTCCTTCCAATGATAGTTTATCTTGAATGGAAAGAAACATATATATCAAATGTATTCAAAGATAACATTCATCAGTTCAAGACTGCAACTTTGGCACATTAACTATAGTAATATCAAATGCAATGAATAGTAAAAATCAAGGGAAAAAAAGGAATACTATTAAATTTATAAGAATATCACTGGTTAAAAAAAAAAGAATATCACTGATTAGAAAAGAACTTTCTCGGCTGCTAGCAAACTAGACTCCTGTCAGATTTCGCTTTTACACATTTAGCACTTTTCTAAATAAAGTGGCTTAAAAGGACATCAAATCAAATATAATTTTTTAAAAATCCATCCATCTATCTATCTATCTATCTATCTATCTATCTATCTATCTATCTATCTATCCATCCATCCATCCATCCATCCATCCATCCATCCATCCATCCATCCATCCATCCATCCATCCATCCATCCATCCATCTACAGGTCTCACTACACAGCTCAGACTTGAGGTGATCTTTCTGTTTTCAGCTTTCCCAGCACTGGGATTACAGGTGTGCACCACCATGCTCAGTCTTGGTAACCTGCTCAGCATTCCCATAGGTAGGACAGTATGGCATGTGGTAACAGGAATCAAACCCTGGTCCCTGTGCTTGCCTAAATTGGGGCTTAGTCTGCTGAGCCACCTTGCTGGCCTAAGAGTTATTCTTTGAAAGATGAATAATTTTCAAAGAATAAAATAAAATAGATAAACCCTTAACCAACCTTATCTAAGAAAAGACTCAAATTCATGCAATTAGGAATGAAAAGGATGAAACCATAATGGATACTGCAGAAATCCAGGTCATCAATACTACCTGAAAAGCCTATACTCTTATAAAATAGAAAACAGAAGAAATGGACAGATTCTTAGACATTTATGAATTACCAAAACTGAATCAAGATGTAAAAATTCTATATATCCATAATTAATGAAATTTAAAATGTAATTAAAATTTTACAAAGAAAAAATCCAGGCCCTAATGGATTTGCTGATGGACTTTACAAGAAATTTTTACTCCTCAAATTCCTTAATGAAATTGAAATGAAAGCAATACTCCCAAAGTCATTCCTGGAAGCCATTATTACCTTGTTACTAAAACCAAAGAAGAGAACTACAGACCAGTCTCCCTAATGAGGTAAAAGTCCTCAATATGCAAAAGTCCTCAATAAGATACTGACTGGCAAACAGAATCCAGCTAACTGTCAAAAAGATTATTCATAATGACCAAGTAGGATTCATCCCAGGGATGCAGAGATAGTTCAACATATGCAAATCAATAAATGTAATACAGTATATATCAACAGAGCCAAAGACAAAAATCACTTGATAATCTCAACAGACACAGAAAAAGCATTTGACAAAGTCTAGCATCTATTCATGATTAAAAAAAAAAAAAAAAAAGCCCTATGGAAAAATTGGGACAGTTTATCTCAATCTGGTAAAAGCACTCTACGATAAAACGAATACCCAGCATCATACTAAGTGGCCTCAAATGGAAAGCTTTCACTTTAAAATCAGGAACAAGACAGGGATCCACTATTACCACTCCTACTGAGTATAGTTCTACAAACTAGCCACGGCAGAATATAGGAAAGGAAGTTAAATTATCACTGTTTGCAGATGACATGATGCCCTACACAGAAGATCCCAAACTTTTCCAAAAGACTTCTAGATTCAATAAACAAATTAAGTTACTCAAAAATTAATGGCATTCCTGTACACAAATACGAACTCAGAGAGAAATTAGGGAAACAACCCCTTTCACAATAGCATAAAAAAAAAAAAAGAAAGAAAAAGAAATACTTAGAAATCAACCTAAAAAGAAGTAAAAGATCTCTACACTGAAAAGTGTGGGGGACCACCTGAGCAGCTCTCCTTGAAAAAAAAGTGAGCATCTCCATTTTGGCTGAGTCTGACCTTATTTCCTTGTACTGATATATACAGAGCTAGCTAGGATTTTTCCTTATCCCTTCAATTAGCTTTAAGCAATGTATATTTGTCTAACCGGGGTTCTGGTGGCAGTCTTTGAAGACAGCACTTGTGTTTCCTTGATAACCCACACCTGCTGCTCTTTGATGTGCCCCGGGTTGAGGCAGGTTGAGTCAGTGCTCCATGCTGTTGGCTGTGATGAATCCTCAAGACAGAGGCTATGACTTCTTGAGGGTTGAAAGATTATACATCAGAGTTGAGGCACCAGACCCCAAAACATTATATACTATCTCAACAGTATAATGTAAATTACTTTTTCTGCATATCCTTCTCTCTGCATATGACAGAGGTAAATACAGGCCCCCCACCTAACTCAGTTCACAGTAATCACAGTACTTTCCACAGTTCTCAGTCATTCATCCACAAGCCACTTTCCCTTCATAACTGAATAAAGTCCTGGGTTGGCCCTTTTGTTTTGGAAAGCCATCTTTGTGGGTTGATTTAGATAGGGCCCGTTGGTCCCCATAATTGTAAATATGCGTTAATGTCTTTATTTTCCCCATGTTGCGCTGGGAGTGGTGAATTGGAATTAATTTGGTGAGATTCCAATAACATATATTTGGGTTTCTAAGTATAGACTTCTTGGGCCGAGATTAGGACCAGGAGGGGCTTCTTACAGAAAAGTATAACTATCTGAAAAAAAGAAACTGACGAGGCTATCAGAAAATAGAAAGCTATCTCAGGCTCTTAGGAAGAAACAATAGTTATAAGGATTTAATGCAATTCCAATCAAAATACCATTAGCATATCTTACAGAACTATAGTAAACATTCCTAAAATTCACTTGGAACCAAAACACACCTAGAATAGCAAAAAAAAAACTCTCAACAAAGACAAGGCTGGGGTGAATCACAATTTCTGATTTAAAATTCTACTACAGACCTACTATGAGAAAAACGGCTTGGCATTGGCAAAACCAAATCAAACCAAATCCCAAAAGACTTAAAGATCAATGACATGTATTCAAGACACAGAAACAAATCCAAACATACTGAGCTTGAGTTTCCTGAAAGAAAGATAGCTTCCTTAATAAATGGTGCTAGAAAACCATTTTCTAGAAAACCACACACTAAAGACTAAAACTAGATCTATGCTCATCACCATGTACTAAACTAAATCAAAATGGATTAAAGATTTGAATATTAAAACAGAAATGCTACATCTAGTGAAAGAGAGACTAGGTGGAACTCTTAAAAGACACTGGTATAGGCAAAGATTTCATGAACAAAACCCAAAACACATGGGAAATACTTCAAAGAATAAAAAGAAATCACCAACAGAGTGAAAGACAACCTGCACAGTGGGAAAAATTTTTAGCCAGCTGTCCTTTAGACAAAGGACATTTAGAGTTTTTAAAAAATTGAAAAAAATCATACCCCCTAAATTTAAAGACCCACTCCAAAAATGGGCATCTGAGATAAATATCCATTTTTCAGATAAAGTAAAACTGGCAAATAAATATGTGAACTAATGTTTATTATCACTAGTCATTTGAGAGATGCAAGTAAAACACTGAGATTCCATTTCATTCCATTAAGAATGGCTATCCTTAAGAAACCAACTAAGGAAGGAAGGAAGGAAGGAAGGAAGGAAGGAAGATGAAAGAAAGAAAGAAAGAAAGAAAGAAAGAAAGAAAGAAAGAAAGAAAGAAAGAAAGAAAGAAAGAAAAGAAAAGAAAAGAAAGGAAAAGAAAAGAAAGAAAACCAATTAGCAATAAATCCTGGCAGAGATATGGAAAAAAAGAAACTCTTTTCCATTACTGGTGGGAATGTAGACTGGTACAACAATTACTATGGAAATCAATGTAAAGATTCCTCAAAATGTTAGTACTAGAGGTTCCATATAACCCAGCTATTGTCCTTCTTGGTATCTTTCTAAAAGAATTAAAAACATCATACCACAGCAATATATGCACATCCATGTTCACAGCAACATGGTTTTAATAGCTAAATCTTGGAAACAACCCAATGTCCTTCACCCAATGAATACATGTAAAAAGTTTCTATACAATGGAGTACTACTCAGGCATAAAGAAGGATAAACTTGAGACATTTATAGCTAAATGGATGGACTTTGAGACCATACTCTTAAGTAAAACAAACAGAATACATCTGCACATGTGTAAATACGGCATTGTTTTCTCTGATGTAAGAAACCAAAAGTATAAATAAGGACCAGAGTGCATGTATAATAAGGCAGATGAAATAGGAAGAAAATGTTCAGTTGGGAAGGAGAACTGGCATGGGGGGCACAGGGAGGGGAAAAAATGAAAAAAGAATAAAATGGAAACAGCTTTGTAAATGAATGGGACAGAAGCTGGAGGGGAGGGGAATATAAAAAAGAAGGAGCATGGTAAATCATGTACAGGTACAATTCTCTATGATGAATGTGATCATTATGTATATTTAATCTGTGTCAATAAACTTAATAATTTTTTAGGGGAGGAGATCAGTAGAGTAAATGCTACCCTGGCAAGCACAAGGGCATGAGATGAATTCAATTCCTGGTTCTGAAAAACAAACAAACAATAATTTTTTAAAACTTCAGGAGAAACAGAAAAAGGAAATAAAAGCTAACACCTATTATGTACCCACTGGATACAAATAACTGTGCACAGTTGTGTGACAGACCTTGATATGTAATATATGCATGAATGTCTCACATTTGCATCAGGTTTACTACACTGCAGGAACATATCATTGCTCTTAGAAATATATGACTCAATCTGTATCTATGAGATGTACTTAAATGTTGCAAAGAGGTTCAGAACATTACCTGGCTAATTCAGAATGCATTTATGACTTATCTCTTCAGAGTTAATTACTTCATTCCATTAACATTCCATTAAGATTAACTAAATGTCTACTATGCAAAGATGATTATGAGGCATTGAACATCTGTTATCCCAACACTCTGGGAGGTTGAGGGAGAAGAAATAAAAAAATTTGAGCTCATCATAGGCAACTTAACAAGACCCTGCCTCTAAATAGGCAGGCAGTCAGACAGACGAACAGACAAATGAGTGGCACTGAAGCTCCCTCAGTGTGAAGTCCCTAGGTTTAATCCCCAGTACTACCAAAAAAAAAAAATTTTTTTTTTTTTCTTTTTTAAGACAAAAAAACATGTCCTTCTAATTTCTAGAAGGACAAGTTTACTGGAAGAGACAGGTATTCTGGACAAACTACAGAGTATAATTAGAACCAGTCGTATGTAACCTATACGAGAAAATCTTCTTAGGGACTGCTCCTGATTTTGTCTCCAAAAATCCAGGGCAGTCTATATTCTAGCTCCTAAATATTAATTACAAATACACTGTGTATATTCTATATTTTCAGGGTCTCTCAACACACATGGACAACCAACTTCAAGAAAAGGCTATCAGATGACTTAGAAGAGCAATGAGAAGCATGCCTACTTGCACCAAAGTATTCCCAGGAGGAAGTAATAAAAAAATAATTGTTTTACACTGAGTTTTAAAACATAAATATAATTTCCTCTCATGAGTAAGTTTAACAAAATTAAAATACTAAATGTTTTAAAAGCAAAATCAAATCTTATATTCAAGTCTGCTCCTCTGTTGAAGCTGAAGGTTCTAGTAGAAAAATTTATTCACTCATCACAGTAACAGCAAGAGCTGGGAAATTTTGATGTATGAAGTGTCTTAATTGTATGAAGAAAAGTTCAACCCTGGAACATCAATGCTTCTGAAAAATAAACTCAGAACACCATGAAGTGTCTTAATTGTATGAAGAAAAGTTCAACCCTGGAACATCAATGCTTCTGAAAAATAAACTCAGAACACCATCCCTGAAGATAAGATAAACTCAAGTGTTTATTAATTTTTAATATGAAAAGAGCTACTTTTAAAATATCACTAATGAATGTTCCCCACTTATAACAATACCTATTCTAGCTGAACAAACTGAGTTTAATTTTTAGTTAAAGATTTCTAAGACAGGTATGATGGCTATCTTACCATACACCTATAATTGCAGCACACTGGGAGGTGAAGGCAGGGGCATCCTATGTATGAGCCCAGCCTGGGCAACTTAATGACTAAAAGGCTCTGTCTCAAAAACTAAAGAGCTGGGGATGTAGCTAAATGTAATGACCTTGGGTTCAATCATAGCACAGCACAAGAAAAAGGAAGGGAGGAAGGAAGGGAAAAAGGAGGTTTCTTTTTGCCATCAGTCTCCACATGACATCTGAAAGGGTAGAAAGCATATTCAAAGCACCTCTACATTTCAACTAGACCACCATTTTCCTTATTATTTTTCAGTCAAGGTCACTCACACAAAGCAAGAAATCTCTCTCTCTCTCTCTCTCTGCAGTACCGGCACACACCGTATCTTTCAAACATAAAATAGCTCTCTAACACTTCTCAGGTACAATGGAAAGTCTTGTCGGGAATGAATTCTCTCACCAACTGACTGCTCTTAACCCAACATCAGTTTGCTGCCTTTGTCCCCTTCTCTTTTCAAATAAATTTTAAAAGATAATTTATGTATGGTACTGCTACATAAACATGATTCACTGGTTCTTTCTAAAAAGCTGATGTATACTTGTTAAAACCTTATAGCAACATGTTTCCATATTTTTTTTTCTATTAACATGCTTTTCTTTCTCAAAACATTTCTTACATTTCAAGTGAAAGTTATTGCAGATCCTATTCATTAATACAGGAACCTTATTTAAATCTACTCTGTTGGCTCAATTTGAAAAACCACAAATATTTGAAAAATGATTGTTTTTACTTCTCACACACTCATGACATATTTACTGATTATATAAAAGAACATGTAAAGTATATCAGGAATAACAAAAGAAAAATGAAACATGGCACCTGTTCTCAAGGAGCACAGAGTTGAACAGACAGTCTCAAACATTTGTTCTATGGCACACACTTTATTTTTTAAAGTACATATTGATTACAGAGTAATAGGTTTTACTTTGGTATTTTCATACATGCATATAACATATCCTGACCAAATCCACACCCCCACTGTCCTCCCTCCCTTCTCTCCCTTATATCCTTTTCCTCTTTCCTACTAGTCTCTGACTTTCAAATCCCAACTCCACATATGAGAGAAAACTTGCAACATTTGTTTTTCTGAGTCTGGCTCATTTTGCTTACTGTGACAATTTCCAGTTCCTGTAATCAACATGATTTTGGTCTTTGTGGCTTTATAGTACTCCATTTGTGTGTGTGTGTGTGTGTGTGTGTGTGTGTGTGTGTGTGTGATCTGCTAATGGGCAGCTAGTCTGATTCTATGGCTTGGCCACTATGAAGCTCATCACAATAAACATAGGATTATAGTCTATATCTAGATATCCTCTCAAAGCTTCATGTCCTCCCTGCTTCAAAGGCAGGGCTTCTGAAAGGTGACTGGCTAATGGGGTTAATAGCTGACTTGCTGTTAGAAGGCAAGTAATGGCCACAAGAGGTAAGTATCTGGAGCATGACCTGGAAGGGTCCAACTCTTCCTTTTCCCCTCTGTTTTGTGCCTGCCATGAAGTCAGCACTCTGCCCTGTGTCATGCTGCCTTGTCTCAGATCCAGTGGATTATGGACTGAAATGTCTGTAAACTGTGAGCCAAAATAAACCTCTCTTCCTTTAATTTGCAGCTTCTGAGTATTTTGTCTCAGCGATTAGAAAGTCATAACACACATGAGTATGCAGGCATCTCTACAGTATAGTGACCTTAATTCTTTGGGGTACATACTGAGGAGTGATATGGCTGGATCACATGGTGCTTCCTACTCTTAGTGTTTTGAAAACATTTCTTTAATTTCCATTGTGGAAGCAATAACTTAAATAGCCACCAACAGTTGCAGTTTCATTTAGCTATTCTATGTTTTCTTTTTCTTTTCTTTTTTTTTGTCTTTTTGAGACAGAGTCTCACTATGCAGTTCAGGCTGGCCTTAAGCTCACTTTGTAGCTCAGGCTGGTCTTGAACTCACAACAATCCTCCTGCCTCAGCCTCCCAAGTGCTGGGATTACAGGCCTGCACCACCACACCCGGCTTATTCTATGTTTTCTATTCCATGTCATGCACACTATAAATAATTATAAGCTTTGACAATGTAAAAGATTTTAACAACTAATATGTGCATTTACATTTGCTTTTATTTATTTATTTTTCCTGTATTTAGTACAAGGTCTACGGGGCCTACAGGGTCTTAATACATACATCGGACTCATAGTGATTCTCCTGTTTTCAGCCTCCCAAGAGCTGGGATTACGGGCGCATGCCACCACACCCAGTGTCAATCTTAGTCTCAGAGCACCCCAGGCACAGGGTCAGCACAGCAGGCCAGGGATTGAACCCTAGCTGCTATGCTCTGCCAAAGCAGGTGCTTTAGCGCGCTGTGCTATCAGGCCGGCCCATATTTGCTTTTAAAAGACAAAAAAGAATAGAAACCCCCAAAAAGCTTTCACATTGTCTCAATCAGTGACTAACACAGTAGAAAGTAAGAAATCTTTGAACAAGATTTTTTAAAAAGGGCAGACAAGTAATAAGAAAATAGCTTTTGATTTCACAGACCCCTTGAAAGGGTTTCTGAGATTCCTCTATCTAGAGGTTCCTACATCACACTTTGAGAAGTACAGGCCTAGAAAAATGACAGAACAGGTATACAAATCATTTGAATACAACAGAGGCACTTTTGATATACCTCCACTTAAGTCACTTCCAGATTAACAAAAGTTTTCAATTTCTCACCATTAAATGTAGTAACAGATGCTCACAGCTCTTTATACAGTATATAGCAGGTTAATCTCTAGCACTCCCACATACTTCTGCTCAAATTATTTGAGAATTTGTTGATTCTAGTTTTAGTAATCATGCCATTTGATTATGTATTATGTAAACTCATTAAATTATGAGTATGTAGGAGATGGAGATGTTTCTATGAAAACTAGACTGTGGTTTGGTAAGCCTTGAAATAAAGATAAGTTGCTAAAAACTGTCAAGTTAGCTATGGATGGAGACAACTGGAAGACAAGCATGAAATTGTAGAAGGATGTGTATTTTTACTGCATTTCAATATCTAAGTTCTTGATTTTTTTTCTGAAGAAATCAAAACCAAAATTCTAAATGATGGGCTTAATTTCTATCAGAATAATTACTCAATTAGCATCCCATATTTTCACACCTTACTTTACATGAACAACATCAATTATAAGTTTCTTTTTCTTTTTATGTATTTTGTACAGGGTTTCACAGTGATCCTCCCGTTTTGACCTCCCTAGCTGTGGGACTATAGGCATGTGCCACCATGTCTGGATGCCATGGCTGGCTCACTGTGTCCTGGGAGCAGGGCCAGAGCGGCATGCGGGATGAGGAATTGAACCCTGGTCCTTGCTCTTGCCAAGCAGGTGCTTAGCCTACTGAGCTATCTCATCGGCCCAAACATAAGCAATTAAATGTACATTTATATAAATTTTAAGCAGAAATATTCAAGGTAATTGGGAATGCATACTAAAATCATTTAAAAAATTACTTCCTACATTTAAATTTAATGGACCAACTACTGGTCCTTCCAATATAATATATGGGATTCTATTACACAAAGCAGAATATGTTAAAGTTTATAAAACTAAGATGTACATGGAATACTAGGAATAATCACACTCAGAGGCAGATTATGTTCAGATCAGGAAGACCTTTGACAAAGAAAGCAATGTTTATGTTATACCTTGAAAATGGGTAGAACTTAGACAAGAAGTGTTGGTGGTGGTAAGAAGGAAAGGTACCAAAGGTATGGGAACAAACTTAGCAGAAGCTTTTCGTACGTGCCAGCTGATCTCTTCTACATGAAATTTTCAACTAAGGGACTCACACCACAAGTCACTGGAAGGACATGGCAATGCAAGTAATATGAAGAAAAACTAGAAAGCTTCCCAAATCATACTGAATGCTTTAGAGTGGTTCAGCTAGCTATTATCTTTCTTTCTCTAGGCTCACTTGTTCAATGCTTTGGGTTGTGGTGAAAATTGTAGGCTCTTTTCTACATCTGCCCACCCTGCCCTCTTTTGTCTAGGCTGGTTTGCTAATTGGTTTCTGTGAGGTACTTGCAGCCCAAAGAATTTTTGGTATGAGATGGTGATACCTTTTTTTTCTTTTTTTGAGATGGTGTTAACTTATGCATATCCTGCCACCTAGTTTCACAAAAAAGAGAGAAAATTGTAAAAGGTGGGTACATAGAAGCAGACCCTATAAGAAGGATTACAGGGTTCTTTTAGGGTTTTGTCATTAAATCACAATGTTCTTTTGAAGAAATTTTATCTCTGAACCTCAGTATCTCTATAATAAAGTTACTGGCATCTCTGAGATCTCTGCCAATTCCCTTTCACTAAATAAAAACATTGGCCTTCTGCTCCAGTGGAGAATGTCTTGTTATTCCATTAGTGTTTATTTTGTTTGTTATACTCTCAAAATGACCTAAATACAATTAAATTTTCTCTGGGTATAAATCAGAAAATGTTTCTTAGAATAACAACAAAAGAAAACTATTCAAAACCTGAAAATATTGAGACTTCTGCTCTAAACTGCAAATTGCTCTATCAGTTTATAAAATATTCTGTATCAGACTGGTAAGATCTATTCTATTTTTAAAAACAAAAGGATCAGGTGGTACTTCTTTCAAGGTAAGGGCATCCCTAGTTTGAACAATATAAAGTAATGTGCAAGCAGGAAGGGTACTATAATTAGTGCTGGCATGTAAGTAATGAGATCATGTCAATATTATGAAATCCTCAGGCATCAAGAAGTTTTAGTCATTCACTTCCATATGGTCACTCAACCCATTTGAATGTGAAGGCCTTTCAGGACACTTCTTACTTCAGATAAAACAGAGCAGTAGCTAGACTGTGGATTGACCCTCCAGAATTTGAAGGGACTCTCTTATTTACATCACTCCTGTGACTTTAAAAAGGAGCAAACTATTTCCAGAGAGGAAGGACATTTAAAAGGTAAATAATTTTTAACTTCCTTAGTCTTTCTTCTCATTTGAAGCATGTTCCTAATTGTTTTCTTGCCTGTGAATCTCAGGGTAGTGCCACCTGGTATCTCTACTATTCTTATATTATTAAAAAAATAGGTGATCTTTATTCAAATTTGTGAATTGCTGTTTTGGTCTCTATTTGGCCTTCCCAGTATTTTAGCAATAAAAGATTTTTATAAATTTCAATAAATCTGATTATGTACCTCAAAGGTAATGAATAGAAGTCACATAAATATTCTCTACAGTTAGCATGTTTTGTTTATTTTCCATTAATAGGATTGAACCTAAGGGAGGGCTAAGCTATATCTTTAGCTTTTTATTTTTATTTATTTATATACTTTATTTTATTTTGAGAAAGAGTTTGGTAAATTGCCTGGCTGCCAGTCTGGCTTCAAACTTTCAATCCTTCTGCCTCAGTCTTCTGAATACTGTAGCTAAGATTATAGGCATGTGATTATGTCCTATTACAATCACCTGTTTATACATATTTCCTTATAATAATATTCAAATTATAAAATATGTCCAATGTATTGAGAATTCCTAATTTAAAACAAAATAGTTTGAGGACTGGGCTCAGGATATAAGAGTCAACAACCTCATCTATAATATTCTTCTTTAATTGCTCCCTATGGTCTGAAAGAAAAGAACTGTAGTCATATTCCTGAACAAAAAATGCTGTATGCTACCCAAAGAGTAAGCTGTGGATGACAAGACTAGGTATAAAGGAGCAGATAGGAAGGCAGTCAGCAAGAGTACAAAATAAATGCTTCAAGCGTTTGAATGAGCATGGATTGCTCTATCAGTTTACAAAAACCAACTTCCTATAAAAAAAAAAATCTAGCGAATGAGCACTTAAAAAAGAAAACCCAGGGTCACGAAGATGGCTCAGTGGAATAAGTGCTTCCCTGGCAAGAGCAATGACCCAAGTTCAATCCCCGGTTCAGCCAAAGCCCCCCCCCCCCCCCAAAAAAAAAGAAAACACACATGTGTATGTTTTAGTATTTACAAAGCAAAGTTCATAAGTTGTCACCAAACCTATACTTTCGATCATAGTCTTCTTTTGCTTGTTACACCACATAATTAAATAACTACAGAAATACCAAATATAGATATAAACACGATGCTGTGTATAAAGACAGTCTTCATTCTCAAAGTTGCTTTAAAATAAGATGTTGATAAAACTCCCAAATAAATTCAGTTATAGGAATACGTAATGCTAGGGCCTGGGGAGATGGCTCAGTGGAATAAGCACTTCCCTGGCCAAGTACAAGGGCTTGAGTTCAATCCCTGGTTCCGCCAAAAAGAAAAAAAGAAAAAAAAAAAAGAATATATAATGCTAAATTGTATACAATACAGAAAATGGGCAGAAAAATCATTTTGTTATAACATAGTTTGATTTTCCAGTATTCAAAGTGGTTGGGACCAGAATGTTTACAGCTGCTGATCTTTTCTTTTCCCTCACATTTTGGACTATTGACAGGCTTTACTGGTTGACACTCCTAACTGAGAAATTCAAAATCCAAAACTTTTAAAGACTGTTTTGGAGGGCTAGGAATATAGTTCAGGACAGAGCAATTGCTCAGTATGTGTGAGGTCCTGAGTGCAATTTCCAGCACTGGAGGAAAACAAAACGAAGTAAGTTTCGGGTTTTTAGATTAGGGACAGACTGTAGTTTGATGCTATCTAGCTTTAGCAGTGACACTATCCATTTCCTGAAAAGCAATTTTATCTGGGTCTGGTTGGAAAATATAAGGTTGGCTAATTCCCATAGACTCAATGGATCATTCTGCTATGAAATTCAAACTACTTTTCAGGGCCAGGGATATACAGGTCAGTGGCACAAGCACCTGCCTGGCAAGTACAAGGTCCTGAGTTTAATTCTTAGTACAACAAAAAACAAAAACAAAAAAACCCCACAAAACCAAACCAAAACAAAACTTTTTTCAGAGGAAATGGATAGTTTTAAGAGCTGCTTTGGATAGAGACAAAATGTATCCACACATTCTCTGTATCTATATGCACACTTGCACAAACACACAAACATATTTTGGCAGTGTTAAGGATCAGACCTAAAACCTAATATATGCTAGGCAAGCATTTTCACTATAAGCTATATATCCCCAGCTCTACCATATCTTTTTGTTTTTACCTGTATGTTTATTCTGCATGTCTTTTGAAGAGATTAAATCCCATTGCCTTAGCCAGTAAACACAACTATAACTAGAGCAACAGTTGTCAATTTCTACTTTATGGATGTGTGTTTTGACCTTCCCATATTTTTTCACAAGCTGAGATTCTCTTTTATATTTTCCAACCTTACTGGTAAGTTTCTGTCTTGGTTACTTTTTCTCCTTGCTGAGAAAAAATATCTGGTGTTCAACATTAAGGACAGAGGGCTGGGGAGATAGCTTAGCAGTCTAAGCACTTGCCTGGCAAGCGCAAGGATCCAGGTTTGATCCCAGGTACCACATGCCATGCCACTATATGGCCACCAAAATGGGTGTGGTGACACATGCCTGTAATCCCAGTGCTGGGGAAGATGAGACAGGAAGATCACTGTGAGTCTGAACTGTATGGTGAGACCCTGTATCAAATGAATGAATGAATGTATGTTTAAAAAAATTCAAAATTAAGGAAGAAAAGATTTATTTAGCTGACAGTTTGTAGAGGTTTCAGTCTCTAACCAGCTGGCTTCAATGCAGGGTGGCATGGCAGAGAGTCAATAATTCAAGACAGCAGAAGACAGTTAAAACAACAAGAGCAAGTACACGGGAAGCAAGCCTCTTTTTTCCCCCCTTATATCGTATGCTGGCTATCTGCCCATGCTCACATCACCTCCCTACCTTCCTTCTCCACAACATGAGGCTGTTAACAAAATAAGGACCCTGGCCCCCTACTGAATCACTTAATTAAATCTTTAAACTTCTCAAGTTGATGCAATGAACAACATCCTAGAGTGGTAAGGGTATGCCCTTTATATCCAAGGATGTAGAACTACTGTGTTATTAAGTTAAGCTTTTAAACTTCAAGTTGACCCAACGTATCAACCACAACAGGTTCCACTTACTACACAGAAATATCCATGACAAACATTGTGATGACAAGGACCTCATTTCCCATTAGGAGCTCACAGAAAAGATGGGAATTCCTTCCATTATCCTGGAATAAATTCTACACAATGTGGATGGCAGATTAGCATTACTTCATGGTAGATTTTGTCAGAATTTGGTTAACCTTTGGGCCCAAGCAACTCAAGGACCTATTTAAATTCATAAAGTTGGCTAATGGGCTCTTTTGTGTACATGATTTATAGACATCTACAATGCAGGTAATCCAGTGATGTATGTGCACCCATGCTTATAGCAGCACAATCTGTAATAGCTAGATGTTGGAAACAACCCAAATGCCTTTCAACCAAGGAATGTATAAAAGACATGTGGTCTTTTTAATACAATGAAATACTACTCAGCCACAAGGGATACACTGGAGGCTTTTATAAGTAAATGGATGCAACTCCAGACCATACTTGTAAATGAAACAAATCAGACACACATGTATACATTATATTGTTTCTAGTGTGAGAAGCTGAAAGTGTAAATAAGATCCAAAATGTAGAACAGGTATTATAAAATGGGAAGAAACTTCTAAAGGAAAAAGAAACAAGCATAGGCGAATAGAGAAAAGGGAAAAGCAATTTACATCTATTTTTACAGATATAGATACATATTAGTTAAACTGCTGATTTCTTCTGTTTCATTAAAAAGGTCTGTGCTAACATATTGGGCAGTGAAATGCTGGTATCTTGTACTCTGGGTACTTCTATCATATTATACTGTTTTGATTTTTTTTTCTCTTAAAAGAGTCAATTGATATGTTTTTTGGATTCATGTTATGGAAAAATAGGACAAAAAGAAAACAGGACCTTTATCTTCTAATTTTTGTATCTTTTTTTGCTCAAAAAGAAAAAGGCAGATGAAATCCTCAAATCTAGTGGTCAAGTACATATAAGCAAGTTGATTTTTGATTTGTTGTTCAAGTCCTTCTGCTGAAACCAATCAATTAATTAGTTTATAATTGTGTTAAGGCAGAGAAATAGTCATACATGTCAGGAATGTTTCCCTCAGGATAGGTATAAAACCAGCATTTTATAGTTTTACGGCTATGTGAACATGGGTGATACTATCCTGGACACACACTGCATATCCCAAAAGACTTAGCAAGAAACCAACCTACATTTCTCTTAAGGGGCATGTGCACCACAATAGGCAGCAATGATCAAAAGACTCTTACACTTCCTGTGAAATGTAATAATTTTGCTTTAAAAAAGGTAATGTGAATAAGACTGGGTCTACTGGGTGCTGTTTTGCATTCTCTGAAGCAAAGAAGATACAAAAGAAAAGTCCTATGGCTTCATATCAGCTTATAGTAAGACATTAAGACAAGGCTTCATTATATTACTGTTACCAAGACACGGGTGGCAAACAAAAGATAGGAAGCAAGTCCTCCATGGCAGATTTGCAGACGCTAAAGACACAACAGTGAAGTCTGAAGTAAGAAAAAGTGTTCACGGGTAAGAGGTACGTGATAGTGGTTTGATGTCTATGGAGACAAGTCTGCAGAAACAAAGAGCCCTCATCAGTGGTTTTGAAAATCTGGCAGCAGAAACCAGATGTGAGCTGGCAAGTGTGAGGAAGCTCTGAAGCGAGGATTTCTGAAGAGGTGGGCAGCATCACTAGCAACAGTCCAGCCTCACCTTTTTCTCCCTTGCTGTCCCCATGAAAGTCCATCCTCTAGCAGTCACAGTATCAAGGCTTCTCCAGAAGCATCCACACACTGGCCAAATAGGGTATAAGGAAGCAGATCTAGGATTACACAGTATCTAACTATAACCCTTTATTTAAATATAAGGCAACATTCGAGCATAGTCTCTATCACTGCCCTATACTCATGTTGTACTGATTTTAGTATACCATAAAGTTCATAAAAAGAGGACTCTCTATACATAAAATTACGATTTTGCTATTACATGGTACTATTCAGTGACCACTTGGTAGCATAAAAATTCCATGAGTATATTTCTAAAGGCCCTCTCAATCCATTTGGTGTCACTAAAAAAGTGACAGGCATAGAAAATATTAGATTCTTAAGAAAAGGAAAATCAACACATTTGAGATTGCTGGAATATAAGGGCAAATTCTTTTAAATGTTGCATGTCTGGAAGGAACTATCAGTCCAAGTGGTGGGTTTGCCATTAAAAACTACAATCACAGATAAAACACTAAAAATTCTCTGGAATGAGATTTTATCTTTGGTAAAAATGAAGAAGCTTAATTTCATTTCTCCCACCCCACCCTTCTTTCTCTTCTGCTTGTTTTTTTTTTGGTTCTTCTGAGATAGGGTCTCATTATGCAATTTAGGCTGGCTTTGAGTTCACTTTGTAGCTCAGGCTGGTCTCAAAATAGGCAAGGAAAAAAAAAAAGTGCAAGGATCCTCCTATCTCAGCTTCCTGTATGATAGGATTATAGGCTTACACAATTTCATTGTTTCTAAGCAAAAAGCTTAGCTCTGAAAGTATTTTGCCTTGGTTTTTAGTCCAGTTTAAATTAGGTTTTAATATCTCAATGACAAATGTTAAACTCAGTGCCTCCTATAATTAAGGATTTAATTTTTAAAGAAAATCTAACACTTTATAGAAAATAAAAAGTAGATATTTTTAGAAGAATTTGTTCTAATAATTATCAATGCAGTTAAATAATTTTAAAAGAATTTTAATGTAACAAATATAAATCTAATATATTATCTAAAGTCTAATTCTAAGAAAACTGTCATTCTTCAGAATAGCTAAGTGACAGGTCAAATAATAGTACAATGGCTACAATGTTCACATTTCTTATGTACTGTTGGACATTTAAATACTAGAAATGAAAGTTCAGAAATCTAAAATAGCTTTTTGAAAGCAAGTTAAAGGGGAAGAAGGGGAATAAAGGGCTGGGGAGATGACACACACTGCCTTTTCACTCTGTGGCACTGACAGGCAACAAACAAAAACTAACTTTCCATGATAAAGCTTATAGCAGGCATTTTGAATCTTAACCCAACACACACACACACACACACACACACACACACACACACACACACACACACATATACACATGAACACAGTATAATATTTCTTATAGCACTGCAAGTCTTTGAATAGCACTAAAACAAGTGTTGGGTCAAATAAGCTCATGAATTTTTCAATAACAACAAAATAGCAAATGATTACTATAAAGTCTATTGGATTTTTCTCCCTTTAGGGTAAAAAGTAATTTTCTTTCACTTAATGAATAGCCCACATCAGAATCACATGCAAACCCAATCAAATTTGAGTGCAATATCACAAGTAACAGGTTTATATACTCTTATTTAGCTTTCAAAAATGACTGTATCACAGTAAACTGTGTGTCTTTTTAAGGACAAAAAATTCTGTATGATTAGTTCCTTTCACCTTAGCTTTCTAATTCTTATTCATTTAAAAATGATAGTATAATATACAATATTTTCCAAAAGATGATTATTTAATATTAAATCTTCCTAAGAAATAAGACATTTAGAAGTGGATACAAACTGACATTTGGCTGGAGAATTAAACATGTATGACTGCTTGACTGGTGAGAGGAAATTCAGTTTATTCTGAGTAATGCTTACTATTTGAAAGAATATACATTAAAACACTGTTGAAAACAAATTCCTTCCCCGATACAGTTAAATGCAAATTTTCTTTTCTGTCTTACTCCAGAAAGCTCCTGCACACATAGCTGATACGCCACCTACTGCAAAGCTGAGCTGACAGCGCAGGCGACGCTGCTAGCATTTCCACTCCACTGCCAGACTGAGACTGAATAAAGGCGTGTGTGTGCAGTAGTGTTTCTTTTTTAAAAAAAATCTCAAAGCCAAGAAGAACAAACTGAAATAACAGCTTCAAAAATGGAACGTAAAATAATCAGAAGAGAAAAAGAAAAGGAGTATGAAGGAAAACACAACAGCCTGGACGATACTGAGCAAGGAAAGAACTGCAAATCCACACTGATGACCCTCAACGTTGGTGGATATTTATATATTACGCAAAAACAAACACTGACCAAGTACCCAGATACTTTCCTTGAAGGTGTTGTAAATGGGAAAATTCTCTGCCCATTTGATGCTGATGGACATTACTTTATAGACAGGGATGGGCTCCTCTTCAGGCATGTCCTAAACTTCCTACGAAATGGAGAACTTCTACTACCCGAAGGGTTTCGAGAAAATCAACTTCTTGCACAAGAAGCAGAATTCTTTCAGCTCAAGGGACTGGCAGAAGAAGTGAAATCCAGGTGGGAAAAAGAACAGCTAACACCCAGAGAGACTACTTTCTTGGAAATAACAGATAACCATGATCGCTCTCAAGGACTGAGAATCTTCTGTAATGCTCCTGATTTCATTTCAAAAATAAAATCTCGAATTGTTCTGGTATCTAAAAGCAGGCTGGATGGATTTCCAGAGGAGTTTTCAATATCATCAAATATTATTCAATTTAAATACTTCATAAAGTCTGAAAATGGCACTCGACTTGTACTGAAGGAAGACAACACCTTTGTCTGTACCTTGGAAACTCTTAAGTTTGAGGCTATAATGATGGCTTTAAAGTGTGGGTTTAGACTGCTGACCAGCCTGGATTGTTCTAAAGGGTCAATTGTTCACAGCGATGCACTTCATTTTATCAAGTAATTACCTGTCTCACAAACAAAGGCAACAAGCATGCAGCCAGCAAGCTTTGGAAAACCACAGCATCAAAGGCATCCCAAATAATGTGCTCAGCTAGCTCTGTACCACAGAGCCTTGCTGCTAATCAAGTACTGTGAGCTAACGGTATGTAAATTCTATCACTAAAGATGTCTTTCTCTGGGGTGCTTCTGCTGATCAGACGCTTTCTCCTAAAATGAAAACAGTAATCATCTATATGTTGTAAATAAAAACTGAATGCTTTTGTTATCTATTTTGTCTTAGCTGTCTTTCAATCACCATGTCTTGGTACTTGTACAAAAAGCAAGCATGCATATTATCTATAGTTCATTTAAATAATTGGTAATGAAATATTTTAAGGGGCTATAGGATTTAACATCCTTTCTATTTATGGCAAAAATCTACAAAGAAACTGAACTGATAAAATTAACCACTGAGCAAAATAGATGTGCAGCTCTACCTAAAACAGAGCTATAGTGAAATAAAATATTGTAAAAAGGTATGAAAGCTGTTCATTTGATTCTTAATAGTTGGAGCCAAAAGCTTATTCACACTTCTTGTATTTCATACTAAAATTAAAGTTGAATTGATATTTTGATGAAAATTCCTAGAAAACTGTAGATGACAATAAAAAATAAAAAACAGCTTCTTTACTTGTATTAATAATTGTAATAAAAAGTTATATGTCTCACTTTAAAAATAAATAGTACCACTTGATGATTTTGCATAACACCTATATTATACATTGATGTAACTCATGACAGGCTATAATAGCTCTCACTGGTCTTACAAGTGACAAAAATAAGCAAATTAATTTCTTTGCATAACTGAGCTCCAATATATAGCATGGATAACTTAGTTTCAACAGGGTACATGGCATCAGAATAAAGAAGTCCATTTTCATAATCATCCTATATATTTATATCTTTTTAACAGCTCAAAAATACTAAATGAGTATCATAAAGTCTTATGAAAGAACTTCATTATTTTCAGTATTTATCCAAATACTATATCTTAGACTCAGTGGGTTATGTTGATTTTTTCATAGTGATAAAAAATTTAAATCATTTATATATGTCTGTTTCTATAAAATAAATCTAGAATACAAAAAAGAACTTTAAATGTGAGTGCATTCCCCACCCCAAGCCTGCCCTAATAAAAGGCAGCTAAATCCTTTTTCTGTACTCTTGTTTGGTTAAAACTGGTTATATCTTAAATTTGCTCCTGTGAAATTAATTTAAAACTGAAAACTAAATCTTAATCATAACAATGTTTAACAAAAGACATTTTAAAAATCTTGGATGAGGTTACACAGATAAATTAGGATGCATTCCAAAATTTTGATTACTCATAAAAACTTAGAATCAGTAAAGCTAGTATCATTTCTGGAACTATATCTAAGGTAATATGAAAGTTGCTTGTTCATACTAAAAGAAATCTTGTAAAATGCATTATACAACAAAGTCCTTTGAAAAATTCTCATTAAACAAACTCCACATTAAATATGTAATTTATTATGTATACTAAGAAGAAATGTTTCTACTAAAATATCAAATTATCTTAAGTACTTTAAATGGCTTAATTTAATCTCAAAGGAGCAACAAAGAAAAATGCAACAATTGCTTCAGTTAAGCTGTTTATATACCTCTCCAGTTTATAAGCTGACTTTTCCTTGGCATTTGATCTTGAATAATGAAAAAATGGTTGTAATGTAATGTCAAAGTCAGATTTTCTCTTAATAAGATTTCACTGTAGATAATAAAAATAGCCATGACACATCTTTTTTACAGGAGATGGAGCTGAGCAAATCTTAGAAATCATATAAGTAAGGTTTTTGAATCAACTAGAAATGAAATAGAACTTTTTATAACAAAGTTAATACTGTTAGAAACCACAACTCAGATTTTTATGTAGCATCTCTAAACAAATCATATTTTGATGCATTTAATTCCTTCTCAAGCTTCTTGTAAATCACAGTTTGTCTAAATTAGCTACTCTTATAATTCTTTATAAACGTATTTATTTAAATTCAGAATTACCTACTTTTGGATAGACATATTCAAGCGCCTAAATATTATGTTGTAGTTGCATAGAAAATATCCAGTTTTGTTTGTTTTCGTTTTTGAGACAGAGTCTTGCTATACACAGTCTGGGCTGACTTTGAAGTCACTAGACAGTCCAGATTTCCAATGCCTCAAACTCCTGGGGATCCTCCTTCCATAGCCTCCCCAAAGTGGGGATTAAAAATGTGTACATCATGTTAGGATAGTTTTTTAACTTTAGTGTTTCTGTTAAAAAAAAAAAAAAATCAGAAATACCTTTTATTCAAGAAACTCAAGAAATCATAAAACGCGAAGTATAAGTGAACTTTCATAACTTTTTTTTCTGGTGTCTTCAGAATTTCTTTCTCAGGGTTGGGGACATAGCTCAGCAGCTAAGTGTCTGCCTGGCAAGCAGGTCCTGTGTTCAATCCCCAGTACAAAACCAACAAACCCAAAAACCCACAAGAATTTTCTTTCTCAGATCTTTTTGGGCCACTTAAACCCTAAAACACTGAAGTTCTAGCACAAAACAGGTATTCATGAAGAGGTGTGAATAGAGAATTACATGTTTGTCTCACTTAACATCATTTTACAGTGTAAATACTCATAAAGTATTAAGTGAGAAACTGAATTTTGCAAAAGCCAGTAATACTTTTAATGTCATCTAAAGAACATGAGGTAAATCACCTATCTCACTAGACTAATAAATATCCCAAATTAGTCTATTTGTGAGTCTAGATTTTTATATATTAGGTTTTCTGAAAAGCAGAGTAACTTTTTAAAACTTGTACAATCCACAGAACTAATACATTATGAGGAAAAAAATATGGTACAATGAAATTCACATGGGTTTTAGAATAACTTCAATTTGCTTACAGGGTCATGAGCAAGATTCTTTTAAAAATTTGAGTATCCTTATAATAACATAGGGGTAATAGTTATTTGCTTGAGTTTTTTTAATAAAGCTTAAAGGCTGAGTTGTATGTAAAATACCTCATTGGCATAGACTTTGAATCAACGCACTAATTATCATATGCATTTCGAAAGTATCTTCACTTCTACATGAAAAACAAACAAAAAAACCCCAGAAAACTTTTAACACATCCTTACTATTACAATGAAATATTGTAAGACACAAAAATTATGCTTTAAATTGCTATAGGTAAACACAGATATCATTTTGTTAGATTAAAAATACATGTATGAAGAATATGTATGTATGATGAGCCTGGGGTGGGTGTACATCAGTGCTAGCTGGCCTAGCATAGAGAAATTGTTCAGTTTCAAATACTACAAAAAACAAGATGCAAAAAGACATATAAGTTTCTTGGACTTATTTCTAACTTCATGTAAAAAGCTAAAGACACCTGTCTTATCAGCAATTTAAAATCAGTGGGAATAATATATGTAATAAATTACGATTTTTTAAAAAAAACTGGGAATCAAACTCAGGACTTGCTAGGCACATGCCGTGCTGTTGAGCTGTGTCGCTAATAAATTACAATAAATACCTCAAAATGCAATGATTTTAGAGTAAAAATTTTAGCATGGGAATCACAACTATTCTTGATAATAAAGTAACTATAATATAAACTATCTAAAATAGCATACAAATTAAAATAACTTGCATCTAGTTTTGGAATATATGACCTGCAGCAGATTTATCTTCTTGATTATTTTTCTTAATTATTAGCATAAACAAAATAATGATTAAGATAATAATGTTAAAATTAATTTGCTTTATCAATAAACACCAAAATAGTAATATTAAAGGAACACATGTTGTATAGAGAGAATGCAGACAAAATCTAAAATGTACCTAATAAAGGATGACTGCATTTTTTTTTCTTGACAAAAAAAGCAACAGCAAGAATCTGTATTAAAAAAAATTCACTGATATGTATCTCATTTACTTAAAAATTTCTATCTGTATGAAAGTAGACCTTTAGCATTTTGTATGTAAAATACTAAAACTGTAGTTTTATTTTAACATTAGTTATTCTACTAAATTGGTTACTGAAAAATGAGACAATTATGTATGTTTATTATATGTCTTAAAATCCTTTTCCTTATCACATATTATGACATAGTTAATGTAACAGCATGATATATTTTCCAAACCCAAGATTTCAGAAGATTCAGTAAGATTTAAAAGCAAGTTTTAGTAATTAAAAATATCTAGATAATTCGTAAACATTCCTTCAAAAAAATAGGCTCACTTTTGAAAAGCAATTCTGATACTGTCCTCTAGGGTGTTTATCACAAATTTTTCTATACTGTTGGGGGTTATGACTACACAAATCTAAAATTCATTCTTGCACCCCACTGATTTTGCTTGCTATAATAGATGTTCATTAATTAAATTTTTAGAATTTTTAAGAAATATTTAATGATCCTACCTTTTATCTAGTTGGCTTAAAACAAAATTTTCTATCACTCATTGTGGTTTTTACAAAGAAGTCACTTTGTGTTCTCATTAGGCATCATACCAGCTGATGAAGTTACTTATATTTAAAAAAAAAATTAGTGTGAAGAAATTATGATATATTCTAAAGAAACTACTCATAAAAAATGTTATACAATCATGGGGATAAGTGAGTAGTAGTAAGAGGCTCAGTGTTTAAACTGGATAACACACAATATAAGCGCTCATTACACATTTCTGGTTTGTTCCTTAACATAGTTTGAAGAAACTACTTATAGATAGATAGATAGATAGATAGGTAGATAGGTAGATAGGTAGATAGGTAGATAGGTAGATAGATAGATAGATAGATAGATAGATAGATAGATAGATAGATAGATAGATAGATAGAAATTTCTACAGAAAGAAAATAGGAAGACTATACACAGCCATGCATAAATGAAAATCATCAATTTCAATTTAGGTAATTACTAGAAACACCAAAGAATCGACAACTTATAGGTAACTTTTAGTGTATTTTTTCTTTTTAAAAATTATTTTTAAATCAACAGATGAGTATGTATTCATGACATAGAACATAATGTAAAATACTGCATGTATGTCTCACAGAATGGCTAATCCAGCTAATTAACACACCCCTCAATCCACATATTTTTGGCATGGGAATATGTTAAACTATACACTATTATTAACTAGAGTCACTATGTTATACAACAGCTGAAAGTCAAAGGTAGTTTATTTCTAAAACAAAAGTAAAATACATCCATAGGTAATACAGTGTACATTACTTGTTAAATATAGTCCCTTTCTCCTCAAAACAACACACCCCCAAAAAAGAAACCTGTGATACAACACATAAAATTTAGCTACCTTGATTCTTTTTTTGGTGAAACCGGAGATTGAACTCAGGCCCTTGCATTTGCCAGGGAAGCGCTTATTCCACTGAGCTATCTCCCTGGCCTCAGCTACCTTGAAAACTGGAAGAAAACTATGGTAAAATGCCATTTTGGGTTTCAGTTAAATCTCTTTCCCTTTTCTTTGTGTCTCAAAGACAATTTATATTAGCTAACTATCAGATAGATAGAACTTAATGAGAAAAGAGAAAAAGGAGGTTCAACTATACTATACCTTTGCTATTACTGAACAAAACATTACTGTGCAAATTACATGTAGTATATAAAATTCAATAGATGATGCACATATAGAAAATAAACATGTCTGTGTAAAATACATATAAATTTGGCAGTTAACAATGAGATGTTTCATGAAGCCAACGGGTATGTAGTCATTAAGTCAAATCATTCCTAAGCTTTATTCTGTATCACTCCAAACTCTCCATTTAACTAAAATATGTAATCAAAAAATATGAAAAAAATTACATTTAGCTCATTTCATTTTTATAATCAAACAGCAATTTGTTTCAAGGCAAGTTCAAGGCAGTGGGGGAAAAAAAAGGCAGCTGAGGATTTCAAAGTAAAGTAAGACTTATTAACTCTCCCATGTTAGAAATTACTAATGGAGCTAAAACATCTTCAGCAGAAATGGTTTTCCCAACAAGTAAATACTACTACCTATCTACTTATTTTCCTGCAAAGAAATCATGCATGCTTATTTCTTTAAGGTCCAGGTATAAAAGATCTGGGAAAGTATGTGAATGAATTTTTAAAAAGTGGGGGGTGCTGGCAATCTGATCTTTTAAAAGTGGAGATGAAAATGTCTGGCATTCACTTGGGTATTACTCATTATCAGGTATAGCACTATTTATATTCATTATCACATTCAAAATGCCAAACAAAACCTCATGAGGTCCCAGGTAGAGAGTGCTCATTATTTATTCAATATTATTCTCTCCTTTGTTAAAAACCAAACAAGTCAGATGACAACTGTACCCAAAAGAAACCTGTGTGTTTCCAACATTCTGTGGCTGCTAGATGTGGCCAAATTATCAATTTTTGACCAATGGAATCTAAGCAAAGCATGACTTTTGAATATGTTCTTGGAAAGAGTTACAAAGTTACTTTAGCCCACCTGCCTTTTCTCTCTTACCCTATTTTGATAACTAAGATGTAGATATGATGGTTAGGTGGACCACCTTGAAGATGAAAGCTAATGATGGCAAAGAGCCGATTATGGCCATGGAAGTACGCCTGTGCAATAATGCCTTCAGACTGGACCCAAAGAACTTAATAAGAAGTTTGACTAAAGAGACAAAGTTGAAAATGGTTGAAATAATGTTAAAGGAAGGCCATCATCTCTTAGAACAAGGCTATCTTAAAATCTGAGTTTCTTATCCTGAAACTTCCTTTAAAAAGAGAAAAGAAAAATGCCGTTAAATCATTGATACTTTGAAACATTTGTTAGCATAGTTTATTCTAACAGACAAAGGTGGGTGGCATTAGAACTCTTACAGGTGAAGAAATAGGGACCCAAAGAACCTTCCCCACAGTCACACAGCTAGCAAACAAACTTTAAAATGCCAAGCTCCTAGTCACTGTGCAATACTGTCTTTAAACTGGACCCAAAAAACTTAGTGAAAAACTTGACAGAGAGCATAAGGCTTGAAAATGGGCAAAATATTGAAGGAAAGCCATCATCCTCATTCATTAGACTAGGACTACTTAGCTTATAACAATGCAAGAAGTAAAAATTAACCAAAAAGGGGGCAAGGGAGATGGCTCAGTAGAATAAGGACTTGCCTGGCAATCCCTGGTTCCAGCAAAAAAAAAAAATATATATATATATATATATTTAATATATTTAAAAAAAAAATATATATATATATATATAATATATATATATATATAAAATAACAGAGTAGAAAACCCATTCCAGGGATTTGTGGGGCCACAACAACAAAAGAGAAAGGGAATGACTGATAGGTAAGGGTCAGTTTATCTAGGAAAGAAACTTACATGAACCAGACAGATTTTTCTCATTGATGCACAGAGTCACTATTAAATTAAATGTGGAAGAAATAGCTACCAACTGGGAATAACCTGAAAGTGGTCTCTAACCAAATTCAGTATTGTGTAGCTGAACATGATTTTTTTTGGTGGTACCGGGGATTGAATTCAGGACTCTGCACTTGCCAGGCAAGCACTTATTCTACTGAGCTATCTCCCCAGCCCAATAAAGACTTTTTTCTTTTTTTTTAATTTTAGGGAAGGATTTACAGTGTTCAGGGTCTTACTACTAGGTCAGACTCATAGTGATCCTCCTATTTACAGCCTCCCAAGTGCTGGGATTATAGGCGCACGTCACCATGCCCAGTCTCTGGACATAAAATTAACACTCAAAAACCAATAGCATTCTTATACACAGAAAAACTCACTGAGAGAGAAATTAGGGAAACCACACCATACAGAATAGCATCCAAAACAATGAAATACTTAGGAATCAATCTAACAAAGGAAGTAAAAGATCTATACATTTGAAAATAGCAGTACTGTGAAAAAAAGGGATCAAAGAGGATATCAGAAAATGGAGATATCCCTTGCTCATGAATAGGAAGGACAAACAGTGAAAATGACCATACTCCCAAAATTGTTAGGCAGATTTAAAGCAATCCCCCCCCCATATCATTAACATACCTCATAGAACTAGGGAAAATATCCTTAAAATTCATTTGGAACTAGAAGAAACGTAGAATAGCAAAATCAATCTCAGCAGCAAAGGCAAGGCTGGGGGCATTATAATTCCTCACT
>PVKA01008023.1:0-16987 GCA_004027165.1 Ctenomys sociabilis
AATACCAGTTAATACCATGACAAACGTAAGTCAGCACATTTCAATTATAACCATCAATGTAAACGGACTCAATTCTCCAATTAAGAGAAATAGACTGGCACAGTGGATTAGGAAACAAAATCCAACAATATGCTGTATACAAGAAACACACTTAATACAAAAAGACATTCATAGGCTCAAAGTCAAAGGATGGAAAACATTTTTTCTGAATCAGCTTTTCCAAACAGGCCTTTGTTCCCTAATCAGTGATGTAACTGTGGCACACACATGTTGTTTACCTACCGAACATCACTTGTACCTACTGAAATTATATCTTGGTAGCCCCAAGCCTTTTCCTTTTGGAGAGTCATGGGGTATGTAGCATATCTAGCACTTTCCAAAAGCTTCATATTTCCATCCACTCCTAGCCATTTCTGATTCTTAAAAGACATAAATTGGTGATCAGCTCAGGATTCTAAAACCAGTTTTCATGCCCAAACTTTCTCCCCCCTTTCATCAGTCCTGCAGAATGGTCTTACTTTGACATGAAGCATCTACTTTGTTTAGTTCTTGAAATACAGTAAACATAACACCCTATTGCATATGTTTGGGGGTTTCAAATTTGTCAGAGATCACAGCTCTGAGGAAATACAAAATTATAAATAAAACCTAAGTTAATATTAGAGAATTATATTTAAATGAACTGAGTATTTAAATTTAAGAAGGAAAATCTTACAGTTAGGAAGGGATTTGCCCTTTTTATAATCTTTCTCAGCATTATAGTTTCTGGCTATCCTCCATGATGCAAAATTCTTCATTAAATAAATTTCTGTATCAGAAGACTTACTGACATGTCAAAATTAAGGAGAATCATCAGGGCATGTGGTAAATTTTCAATTCCTGCGGTATGCAGTGTCTTCCAAGCTGAAACATAAACATGGGCATGCTGAATTGGCACAGCTTCATTTAATCAGCATTTAGTTCTATTGTTCTGTTTCAGGTACTGCCCTAAAACAGACACCAAGCTAAACAAAGTTGCCGCTTCTGTCCTTGAGAAACTCAAATGAAATATTATAAACACTGAATATGTATTATACCAAGTACTATGTTCAAAATAAAAATACTACTTGTCCAGTGATACAGCTTAGCAGCACAGTGCCTGCCTGGCAAGTGCAAAGTCCTGAGCTTGATTCCTGATTTTGAATCTATGCATTACATGTGTGTTGCATGCTCAAACTTTCTGAATGACTCAAAGTCTCAAGGTTAGTTTTTCTGGCAGAGATATGTAAATTAAAAGCTGTAATATAAAATTAAAAAGCATCTCAGGTGTCACTGTGTTCACAACCAAGGTCCCCAAGTAAATTTTAAAAGATATAAGTAATGCCCTCAATATGCTTATAGAAGCATACTTCTAATATGAAGATAGATGGAGAAAAAAAAAGATGTGAACAGTGCATAACTAGATGGCTATATTAATCTAAGATAGAAATGATGAACTCAGAATTCTCAATACAGAGAATAAAGGCCATGGAAAATAAATTTAAGGGAGTTTTATAAAAGCACAACAAGACTTAGAAACAGAGGAAGGTGGTTGGCCAGGAACATGGAGTAATTCATACTACATTTAGAGTTGATTTGCTGTAGATGGTACTTACAACCAACCTAGGGAGGAAAAATAGTCATAGGAAATGGGAACAAAGAGGTGGGGCAGAATGAGTTGTGGTTTGAAGATTTTACTTTTATGATAACTGCATAGAAAAAAACAAACAAATACAGCTCTAGCTAATAATGTGGCCATACAGCTGGACATGCATATATCATAGGATATCATCAGTATATAGACTATAACAAAAGCTTGATTTGAAATTGTCATAACAGCCTCCATGAAACTATGGAGAAGATGTTCCGCTGAATGGAATTTGTCCAGAATGCCTAAAATAGCCACTTATAAAAATACTCTTGGCCTTGTTTATCTATCAGTGTTTATCCTCTGGAGCCCTCTCAGATGAGTAAATGACTGAGAAGAATTTATTACTGTAATTTGAAGTTCTTCAAGTTATACTTTTATTAAGTGTCACACTTTTATTAAAGACAAGTATATACTACACTGAGTGCTGGAAAAAGAACAATCCTAAAAGGAAGATAGAAAAAGAAGAATGGAATGAGGGCAGGGATGGATGGAGGGAGGGATAGAGGTAGTGGAAAAAGAGAATGAGAGAGAGAAAGAAGAGGAGAAAGAGAAAGAAAAGGCTGTCACTTATCCCTGACACTTATGGTTTCAATATAAATCTTCCTATAATAAAGCTATTTTTACATTTTTCTTATATATGGATTGAGAGAATTATAGACAGAACTCATATGACAAGGTCTCTTTAGAAGGTTCATTTAATGGCTGGGAGATATCTTGGTGGTATAAGAACCTGCCTGGCAAGCTCAAAAATCAGAATTTGATATCTGGTACCTCATGCATGCCAGTCCTGAAACCTCAACCATGGGTGCACCATGTGGGCCTGAAACCTGGCGTTTTGGTGCCCACCTGTAAACTCAGCACTAGGGAAGCAAGGACAGGAGGCTTTCTATGAATCCAAACTATGCAGTGAAATCATATATCAGAGAGAGAGAGAGAGAGAGAGACAGAGAGAGAGTCCGTGTCAGTCAAAAGACACAAATAGGATTGTGTTCTTTTCCATTATAGCCTCTAATTTAATATAAGGTGGATATTTGTCAGTTCCAGCCAAGGGATGATAGACACCTGTACATGCATCAATTATATTTCAGCCTTCTTTTGGATGGCAACAATCTGTGAAGTATCAGGAGCTATGCTCTACTGCATAATCCAGCCCACTGAGACTAGTTTATTGGGCCTGAGCCCAAGCTTAACAGATTCTTTCTTCTAAGATTGTGAAACTACTGGAGTGACAATACTCAGCCACATGGACAACAGAGAGAAAGTAGGATAAGAAGAAGTTAAGGAAAACAAAGAAGCAAAACAGAGATGGGAGACTGATTTTCTGAAAGCTTTCTTTCCTAAAGGCTGGTATTTGTTATGTAATGTATTCCTCTAGGCTTAAGGTAAACGTCCCTTTGTTACTGATAGTAGCATGGGTCGGTTTGGGCCTTGCAGCACAAAGAACTTTTGCAAAATTTATTGCAAGAAGAATCATAAAGTGAAAATTAAGTAACTTTCTTATGAAGTAATTCTAAATACAGAATCCCAGAAAATTACCTTAAGAACATTAAGGAATGACTTCTCAAAATTTTAAATTAATATCCCTAGACATAGATAGAGAAGTCTTTTAGCATATTTATAAAGTCATCTCCCTAAGAAAAGCTAAAATCTCTCGTTTATTTTTAATCAGTTTAATTTTGTAGTGTATTGGCTTTAAGGTTAGTGGTGCTATTTTTCCTAGCAGACAATTATTTATAATTGATGTAGCTTTGGGGAAAAGCTAATCTTAAAAAGAAAAAAAAATTGGTATTTCAGAGAAAAAGTCATTCATTTTTGCTCCTTGCCAAGTTTTAATAAGTGTATCCTACTATCTCCCTGAGATTTATGCACTGTTAGCTATGCTTCATTTGGAAAATTTGCATTTTTCTCTTATGCACTCAAGCTAGGAGGTACAAAACAAAAGTTACAAGATTTGTTGGACATAAGACATCTAACAGTAATTTCTTTCATCAACTTTATTCACCTATAGTTCTGATCCCCAAGGGCAGATTTTTCATTAGATTATTGTGCAGCATTTTATAACAACATCCTTACCTTTGCAGAAGTTACTAGCAAAAAATTTCAACGGAGCTGTCACCCTCCCTTCTACTACAGAGCATCCCTGAGTTGCCATTTATATGCCCATTAAGAACTAGTATTTTTAATAATTTTATTGAGAAACAAATAATAATGAGACAGTTTCAGTAATAAATGCATTGCATATTGTGGTCTTAGTGGTTATTCATTGTACAAGATGTAGACGTGTTATCCTGTAAACAAACTCTATTAGAACAACTCTTTCTATCATTGAATTAAGAGAAAGTAGCTGTATATCTATCCTAACTATTTTGAATATACAGATACAAAATAGTGCTTCATTTGTATCCTTTTATTTCAGTTTTGTCAGAGAAGGATATTCCATTGTAATTTAAATATTGTAGGTGCATGAATTCAGCAAAATATTCCAATATAGTCCAGTAGTCCATAACAGTAGTGGGTTGTCTGTACAACTGGCTGTCAGAAGCTGTTGACTTGAGCCTTTTACAGCTCAGCCTATGAATATGACTTTACTTTGTATACCTCATTTTTATACTTTTCTGCTGGATGGTTAAGACCAAGATAAAGCATGACCTATATAACAAGAAATGTAACTTTTGTATCTGATAAGGTCAGTCAAGTCCCCTCCAGATTTATCCTGAAACCCTGTACCGCACTTTGTAGATCCTTTGTCAATGTCAACTATGTGGATGAGTCACGGCCATTGCTTGACCAATTTGGAGAGCTAGCATTACCCATGTCTCCATTTGCCTGCTTTTTTCCCAGGATACAGAAACTGTATTTTGTGCTTTTAGGGTTTGAAAATAAAAACAAAAACATCCACTGAAATAATATAATCCTATCTATTCATTTTAAGTTCAAGCCAAATGTTTGTTTTTAAAACATGACTGATTGTCCTATGATTTCAGCAAGTTATGAAGCACATTCCAAATTTCCAATTATAGCCATGAGTTTAACAGGCAATACACTCTGCCTATTAATTCAAGAAACTGTAATACATCTAATAATAGGTACTTTGTGATAGTGATACTTATTGGAGCATTTACCAAATGCTTACTGCATTCCAATATCTGACAGGTAATGCTGAGAGTTATCGACAATAGAGAGTGATATCCTATACTTGAGAACAAATGTGGCCAATGTACAGGAATTAGGCAACGAGTCAGAATAATAACCACTAGATCTGTGAGGGCATAATCAGATGGAAGGTGTAACTCAAGAGACCAGGCTCAAGAAAAGGCTCTTGGCGTAAGTGATGTCAGGTCTGGTTTGACGCACATCATTGGACAAGGGTACCAGACTGTTGTGATATGGGTGGAGGTAGGGAGTATCATGGGAAAAGAAAAAAGAGATGCAAATATCCTACTGTGAGTTAGGAAATTATAGATTTTGGTGAGGATGTAGCTTGGTAGTAAATATGTATTTAATATTTATAAGGCCTTCGTGTTATATCCATACCAAACCAACAAATATGGCAAAGAGAAACTAAAAATTTCTAGAACAAATAACCCATGGGAAAGAATTAGGAAATATAGAGAAGAAAGGAAGACAAGAGGTGGATGGAAATCATACAGCTCTCAAATGGGAAGACCAGGGCCACTGTAAAAGCTTAGAAGATACCAGTAACCTGGACAGGGCAATGTTGAGAGGAAGGCTGGAGAGAATTAAAAAGAGCTAGCAGTAGATTATAGGCAAAAAGATGAGAGGCCAAGGAATCGGAGATGGACCCAATATTTTTACAATGGACTATAGAATTAAAGGAGTAGGCACTGCACTGAACTGATGGACTTTGATCTATTTTAAATATATCATTGAGTACCTACCTA
This sequence comes from Ctenomys sociabilis, assembly GCA_004027165.1. Taxonomy (NCBI): domain Eukaryota; kingdom Metazoa; phylum Chordata; class Mammalia; order Rodentia; family Ctenomyidae; genus Ctenomys; species Ctenomys sociabilis. The sequence continues at coordinate 5,572 of PVKA01008023.1, forward strand.
ATTCATCTTATTATAAGCAGTACTCCATTGAAGAAAGTTGGCAAACTTTTTTCATTGAGTTTATATTTTATTGTAGGATTTATTCATACACTAATTGTAGTTTATTCCATGAAAAGAATAAAACAGACAAATTAGTAAAATGCTTTCCTGGGCCTAGCTTTGTTTTAGCTAATATGGTCAGAGAAAAACCTATCTGAAGAAGTGACATTTATAGTGAGCCCATGAATTATTTGAAAACTTCTGTGGAAAATTTTGGGATTTTTTTTGGAAGAGGGTCATCAGTTTCTTGGGATAGAAGAACAGTAATATGCTATAGATCTGGTAAATAAAAAAGTTAAGAAATTCCATTCCTTTGGAGAAGTAGGCAGAAATGTAGGAGATGAAGCTTCAATGAAGGGTATAGATCTTACTCTACTCATCATCAGAAGTCATGAACAAAGGGGCAGGTAAATAACTCAGAGAACTAACGCTCTTGCTTAAGCAAGCTCAGTGACCTGGGATTGATCCCCTGCCTGCCATGCTTGCCCCGCCTCCAGGGTGTGTTGAGACTGAGATCGGGCGTGGTGGTGCAACCTCTAATCCCAGCATGTGGAAGGCTGAAAACAGGAGGATCACTAGGAGTCTGATCTGTGTATTGAAACCCTGTAGACCCTATACTAAATACATAGAAAGTAAAAAAGAAGTCATGAACAAGCTTCAAACAGAACAGCGGTAAAATACTTATATTTTTATAAGACCACATTACTACCTACAAGAGATGGGATATTCAGCACCACCTGCCAAGAGAAAGCACTGAGAAAAGGCTAATGCAGAAGTCAAGGCAAGACAATCACAAATTGACTGGCTGAAGTACTTAATCGTCACATTAATACAGAATGGATACTATACCAAGACCCAACCTATCAGTAGACTAGGTGAAGGAAACATTGATGTCTTTTAAAAGTGTAAGAAATCCTAAATAAAATTTTCTCGAGAACGAGCGAGTCCTGCGCTTCTTCAGTTGAGCTGCTGTGACACCCTCAACAACTTGACTCACACTCAAGGTGCATCCACCACTTTGCATCTTTGCAACAGAATCCAAATTCAAGAGAGTTGAAGAAGGGGAAAAAAGTCAAGGTACACCCTGTTTGTTTTTAAATTGGTAGAATGACCCATTTATATTTCTAGTTTTGAGAATTACCTTTTCCTTTCTCTTTTTTTTTTTTTTAACTAGAGATCGAACTCAGGACCTTGTGCTGGCCAGCTTAGGTGCTTATGCTGCTGAGCTGTATCCCCAGCCCAAGAATTACCTTTTCAAAATGATTTAATTCCTTTAACTGTTATCATTTGATTTACTGTGAGGCCATGTTTTTTAATTAAATTTATTATGTTGCATATGTAATACATTACATATATCAAATTTGTAATTCAATAAGCTTTGACAAAAGTATATATTTATATAATCACTGCTAATAGCAATACATAGGAAATATATATGTATGTCATTCCTCCCCCAAAACAATATTCCTCTCTATTGTTTGCAAAAAATATCTTTATATGAGAAGCTCTAGCAATCACTGGTTCACATTCTACTACCATGGCATATGTTTTTGTTCTATAATTCACTATAAGTGGAATAGTAGAGTTTGTTCTCTTCTGTGTAATTCTCCTTTCAGTTTGGAAATTGGTGAAAGTCACCTATTACATGAACACTTGTACTTTGTTCTCATTTGTTGAAAGACTATCCTGTTGTGTTAATACGTTGCAATTTGTTAGATGCCTACTTATTTTAGTACTTGACACTGAATTTAGGGCCTTACACGTGCTAGGCAAGGACCCTATCACTGAGATTCTCCCTACTGCACCAAAACAAATATAGTTTCTCTCTCTCTCCCTCTCTCTCTCTCTCTCTCTCTCTCTCTCTCTCTCTCTCTCTCTCATCTCTCTCACTCTGTTTCTCTGTCTCTCTGTCTCTCCTCTCAAACTTACTTTTAGTCAGGGTCTTGCTAAACTGCCCAGGTTGGCTGGGAGCTCTCAGTCCTTTTGCAGACTGTAAAGTGGTTGAGGTTACAGCCTTGTACCACTATGCCTTACTATGTGATCACCTTCTAATATGTAATTGTACCTGGTTCTTCTGGACTACAACTAACATTGTACTTCCCCTTCCATCTTGCAGCAAGGTGTAGCTACTACGAAGCCCTTCACATTGGAATGTAACACAATTGTCCTATTTGGATGCCCTCAACAGACATAGCATTATGCTAAAAAAGAAACTGAAACTACAATTTATTTAAGCAAGTATTTGTGCCACAGTCTAAGGTTTATCTTAACTGATTCATGAAGCACATACAATTATGTCTTATGTTCAATAAAACAAATTCCCACTGCCACTACATTATTCACCTTATTTTATGACCATCTTGTTGATCTTTTGCATTGTTTACGGTTATTTTCAAAAAGTGTTCTATCACTGTAATTTGTAAACTGCTTCAAGAAATGAAGTAATGATAAATCTTCCAGAATATTAATGTTTTATTCATGTGTTTGCAGTTTTTCCAACCATTGCTTCAACCACTTCTTGATTCTAGAATTAAAAAAATAAAAAGGTAATGGATCTATCTGCATTTCATGAAAGAGGAAACTAAAGTAAATATATTAAATTATTAGCCCATAATACCAAACCAAGTTAATGGAAAAGGTAGAAGTAAAATGCAATTGTCTCACTTTTGCTTTTATTGGACTATTGGATTACAAATCACTATCATAACATTTTATGTGTGCAGAGCCAAAATCTGTCCTTCAGCATTTTGCAAATGTTTCCTGTAAAGTGATGTTTATAGAGCCTTTCTACCAAGTTTATATATATAAAAAGGCATAGTTAAGAAACTATAAAGAATATATTCAAAAGAGAAGTTACAGTCCTCTCAAGGTTTTCACATGTATCAAAATCAGCTAATATCTGAATGTGTTTTATTCCATCCTTTCCTCTGTGTATTCACTAAGGGTTCATTCTTCACATAATTATGACTAGTTAAGTACAAAATCAGATGCCAATTATTTATACAGAATAGTTTTTCTCAAGGCAAGTGAAATTTGACAAAAATCCACTGGAGAAAGTTGTCGATAACTGGACATTTTTAAATGGTTTTTGCATTTCCCCTTACTTTTTCCTCACTTTTTAAATACCTCGAGGCTATTTCATTTCTTTTTTTTTTTTTTGTCTTTTTTGAGACACTATGCAGTTCAGGCTGGCCTTAAGCTCACTTTGTAGCTCAGGCTGGTCTCAAACTCACAACAATCCTCCTGCCTCAGCCTCCCGAGTGCTGGGATTACAGGCGCTATTTCATTTCTGAATGAACATTTAAAGATATTTTTTTCCCACTTGGGTTAACTTAGACATTGTTGACTTAAAGGTTAGTTTCTAATTGCATCAAATAGGAGCTTCCTGCACATATAATTTAGGATTTAATATCCTCTCAAAGAATATACTTTTTTAGTTGTCCTCAAGATAAGTAAACTAAAGAAATACAAAAAGTATTTGACTTGGGAAAAAAGTCAGCCTGGTCTCATGTTTTAAGCTCATATCTTTCATTGGTTGGTTGGCTGGTGGGTGGGTGGATGGGTTGATGAGTTACTTGGTTGTTTGCCTGAGAGGTGGCTGGTTGGTTGGTTGATCATTTGATTGTTTTTTCTTCCACCAGGAGGAGGGTGAACATCTGACAATATTCTTGCTTCTCTAGGACAAGATGCTATATACCAAAAACAGTTAAAGTTCATTTATTTGATAGGTTCTATAGACCAGTAGTCCCCAACCTTCATGACAACATAAACCAGATCCATGGAGGACATTTTTCCACAATCTCTGGGGAGAGGATGTTTGAGGATGATTTAACATATTACACTTATGTTCACTTTATTTCTATTATTATTACATTGTCATATACAATGAAATAATTAAACTAACAGAATGCAGAATCCATGGAAAACATGATCTCATTTTCCTACAACTTAAAAGGCCCATCTGGAGGGGTCATGGGAGACAGAGATATCCAAAGTGAATTACTTATGTCCATTCTACTTCAAAATTTCACTTTGGTTGCTGTCTCTGCACAACACTCAGCTTCAAAAAGATAGGATGTTGGAAACACAACCAGACTCTTCGATGCTCTTTGGAAATGTCAGAATGTTGTCTTTAATCTAGACAGTATGGAGATTTGAAATTGTCTAAAACATACTTTTAAAGTCACTGTCACTTGTGATCTCAACTATTTAAACTTCTGACATCACAGGCAAAGTTAATTTACCTGGCTCATTCACAAAGGGGTGATGGCTCCGTTCCTTCCAAGTTGCTGGATCTTTTTTTGATTGGGAAGATCTTTCAAAAGCTGATGTATGTAGAGACGATCATATGCCAGCTGAGAGAAAGAAAGCTATAGCTCAGTCCCTTTCAAAATCTCTGCCAAGGTTTACGACATTTCACTTGTTCATTTGTTGGTCTCAGAATTCCAGTTTGGCTTTGAACCCACCCACTCCACCGGCCAATTTGAACACGCTTGTCTCCCAAGTGACACAATGAGTTCATTAGGCAAGTATATGTCATGAATAAGTGAGCTTTGTGCAACCCATTCTGTGTCACTGTGTTTCTAATAGCAACTATTTTTCTAAAGGAAATCTCTGGAGCGACTTGGGTAACTCAAAAATTCTGGCCAGTGATCTACCTTTAGAATTCTATTTCACTTTTGTGTATAAGAGAAGGCATATTCCCTTGGTGTTGCCCTGCTCTCAGAGCTGTATACAAAGATCTGAGTTAGAGGAATGTTCTTTAATGTGGTTGATAATTTCAATTGCATTCTGCAAACTGTCATGAAGTCCAGGTGACATTTTTCAGCTATCCAGCATTTCTCTATGGATGACACAGTGTGTAGACATATTCAAAAATGTTCTCATTGGTCCAAGTAGTAAAAGCAGAAATCTTTACAGCCGTAACAGCCATTCTATCTCTGCATATAAAATACAAAATGTGAATCACCTCTTTAATGAAGCCATAATTTAAGTAGGATTCCTGGAACAGTGTTTCCTCCTAAATGCAGCTTTCTTTTTGTTGGCAGTCTTAGTATTTTATCCTGTCTCATTATTTGGATATTCTGCCTGTTTCAAAGAACCTTTCCAGTGACATTTGTTTTTTCACTCATTTTGGCTAAAATTAGGCCGTGGTCTTGCCAAAATGACTGACACAAGCATGCAGCATGCTGAAGCGATGTAACCCAGAGTGGTAAACAAAATAATAGATGGCCACACATAGGCAAAAATAAAGGTCAGATTCTGATTGAAAGCCTGCTGCCAGATGCAGCTTAATTATCACTTTCATTCACTGATGAGGTTTTGCTATAAGTCTGCAAATAATTGGTTTCTCATGGACTCTCTGCAGTCAAACTTATCTTCTGATGTTCATCTGTCTTTGCACATCACTGCCTCAGCTCCTCCTCAGATCATCAGGCACTTGATTCTCAGAAGAGAGCAAGACCTAGATCCCCTGCATGTGATTTTCACAGTAACATTCATCCCCCTGTATGAATCTAATGCCACTCTGACCCGACAGGAGACAGAACTCAGGTGGTTATGAATGAGGTGGAGAGCAGCAGAAAGCATAGATGAAGCTTCCCTTGCTTGCCCATGTTCACCCCCTACTGTGAGGCCCAGGGCCAATAGGCCACAGATGTGGATCCCTCCATGGCCCAGAGATTGGAGACTACTGCAATAGAAGGCTTCCAAAAGTTTGGATAACTTACTAGTTATCCAAATATGTATGTATCCATATGGAATTATCTCCTCATGAAAAGTTTTCTACATACAGAACCACAGGATTCCATTTTGGCTGTATGTCTGTGTTAAGTCTGTGTAAATATCAAGGTCCAAAGCCTGGGAGTTCCAACTCAGAGCTGGCACTAGACTTAAAGATGCTGTCTTGGCCCAAGGATCCTTTGGAAATCCCACTCTGATGAAAGGCCAGAGATAGGCATCTCACACTCAGAGTTAATTCTCAGCCTCAAGCCATGAAAGGAAACAGGCACAGCCAAATCATCCTTGAATTTCTAATTTATCCTCTCGGAAAATCAAAACTTTCCTCCTCGCTCCCCAGGGCTCACTCTCCACCATTTCAGCATTGGTCTGGTTACTCAGGCCATTTGAAAGAATGAAGGCCAAGGTTTTGGTGATAAAATAGTGAGCTATGGGGATTTATAAGCTGTACAAAATGGGACTTTACTTTTAGTTCCTTGAGCTAAAGTATTAAAACTTTCTTAGAAGAAAATGACACTACCAAGTATCCTGTGACGTAGACTCACCTTTTGTAAATAGCATTAATCAGTTTCAATTCTCACTGGTTTCATCTATAATACTGGTCTTTTAATACAGGAATGAGACAATGAACTTTTTTCTTCTGGGACTATAATTAAAACCAGAAGATAATAACAAAAGCAGCCTTATCCATTGGAAATATCAGAATTCTTAGATGTGAATTTGAAACTTAACACCAAATATGGTAACCTAATAAGTGAGTTGGGTTTACAAATTCCAAAACTTTTATACTTAATGAATGATAAGATTGACTTGTAGCTCATTCAGATTGTGATTGAGGTTCACTTGAAGAATACCTTGTCAAGTGTTGCATTTTAAAATCCATACTCTTATTTCTGATGATACGTTCTCACTTTAAAGTCCCTGTTGAAATACACCCACTGAAAACTGTTCATGCATATTGAAGTCTGAGAGGTGGTCCACACCCTCACCATATGCCAGTTAAATTAAAGTTGAACAACTTCATTATTGTCTGTACAAAATCACCTAATAATACAGCCATAATAGCTATTCTCCTTAATGTTTATGTCATTACAACAGAAATTTAAAATGTTGAGTTGAAAATTGACTACCAGTACTTGTTAAAAATTCTGATTTTCTACTGCCATGTCATATTTACTAGGTTTGAATCTCTAAGAAAATTGATATTTTATAACAGATGCCCAGAACATTGCTATGGTCAGCAGAACCTGAGAAAGTATCTTAGTTGCTTTATTCTAAATTCATATAAAATGTAAGTATTGCTCTAACAAATCCTTTAATCTACTGAGACTCATGTTTTCAAAGGTCAATAAATTCTATTTTTGATATTTTAGTCAATAAAAAGGATGATAAAGATTACATGCATAAAATTGCAGCAAGAAATATAATTGGTAAATTTTAAATGACACACCCTGATGATACATGTGACATCTTTGTTAAAAGTAATGTTTATAGAAATAAAATATGAAATTTCTGGTTAATAGTTACATTGTATCATGTGACATTTTCTTTTTTTTTTTTTCTGTTTTAGGGAAGGATATTCACTGTGTTCAGGGTCTCACTACTAGATCAGACTCATAGTGATCCACTTGTTTATAGCCTCCCAAGAGCTGGGATTACAGGCACACACCACCATGTCCAGTCTCAATTGCTGTCTCAGAGTGCCTTGGGGACAGGGCTAGCATGGCAGGCACAGGGATTGAACCCCTGGCCCCTGTGCCTGCTTGCAGGTGCTTTAATCTGCTGAGCTATTTGGCCAGCCCTGCCATTTTCAATGCTTCCATGATGAAAAATTCAGCAAGTAGCAAACTTTTTTATTTTTGTGCTTTTATTTATGAAAACATCTAAGCTTTTATTTATGAAAACAAAGCACACTTTAAGTTGCATTCCACATCCAAGCCAGAAGCTGCACTGGTATAAGGACCAAGAACAATTGTATGACAGTTTCCTACATGAGCTGTGTTCTGAAGCATCCTCAACACGGGCACAAGAGTGTGTTTTTCTTTGTATCCATTTTGCTTTGGCCTACAGACATTCTCTGCACCACCTTCCCCTACCTCTAGGTTATAAAAGGCAGCCTTTGTCATATTTTCAAAGGTCTGAAAGATCAACATTGTGCTCTGTGTGGTTCCACTTTCTTCCTTCTCTTCCATTCAGTACAGGCTGAACAGAGGAGAGCACCAGCAGGTGTGCCTTTAGCTCACCTGTGGCATCCTTCTCATCTTTCCCTTCTCACATGGGAAATACAAGGTCTAGATGTGCTGACATGGCCTGGGATCACAGATGGGGCAGCACAAGGTAACTGTCTCTCTGTTTCTCTCTCTCTCTCTCTCTCTCTCTCTCTCTCTCTCTCTCTCTCTCTCTCTCACACTGTCACCTGTGCAACCCTTTTCCCTTATACTTCCCCTTTTGCATTTTGTCAAACATTATTGTGAGTTACAAATTTGGAAAAGCTAACAGAAAATTATAGAAACAAGGTAGTCATCTGGACTATTTCATCTAAAGTTCTGGCTTAACTAGATAGATAGATAGATAGATAGATAGATAGATAGATAGATAATTTGTATTCTAGGGAAGGGTCTACAGGGTTTTCAGGGTCTCACTACTAGATCAGACTCATAGTGATCTGTGTGTTTACAGCCTCCCAAGAGCTGGGATTACAGGTGCATGCCTTCTCAACTGCCTTCTCAGTGGGCCCAGGGTAGGGGAGGCATGGCAGGGCCAATACTCTAAGCTATTAAGGGCCGGTCCTTAATAGACATATTTTAAAACTGTATAATTCACACTAGTTTTGTGAACTTTCACTTTAACATTGGAACCAACTGAGCCCTGGCCATGTGAAAGGCTGCCCGGGGGACCTGATGTGCCCTTCCCACCCCTCTTACCATTGCCAGAGCTCCACTGAGCTGTGGCTGCCTCTTCCACCATTGCTGTCGCTATAGCTCTTCTGAGTCGCAGCTGCCTGCCCCACTGGTAGCAGGAGCCTGCATGAGCCCGACCTTGTGCCCACTCACCACTAGCTGGCCTCACCATCATCAGGTCTTTCTTGAGCTTCAGCTTGCCCCTCCCCCCTGAGGTGGAAGTCACCATGAACCCCACTCATAGGGAGATTTGGTGGGCCTAGTTTGCCCTCCCACTCTTCTGAGAGATTACTCATCCATACCCAGCCTCTTACCATCACTGCAGTCAGGGAGAATATTGAAAGCCTGAAAACTGACAAAAGAATCTCAGAGCTACAGCTCACCCAAAACAAGTCCAGGAGACAAGGTCACAGAAGAACTTTGAAGTCGTTTATCTGAAATTTCTGAAATGATAGCAACTGAAGTAAAGGAACAACTCCATCAGGCTATGGAGGAAATCATATCAGAAATAATCTCTCAGACAAAAAAGGAAATGACAGCAGTCATGAAGCAATTACTCAATATATCTGAAGAAAACATGGATTTAAGAGAATAAAGGGGAACAGAAAAATGATGGAAACACTGAATGAATAATATAGGAAATAACTGAAATGTATGAAACAGATTCAAACAGATGTCCAGGAGAGAAGATGTCCGCAAGAGAAATTATGGGAAGCAAACTTTTCACAATAATAGCCCCAAAAATGAAATACTTAGGAATAATTCTCAAAAAGGACGTATAAGATTTATAGTTAAAATTTATAGTACTCTGGAAAAACAGATCAAAGAGGATTTGAGAAAATGGAAAGATAGTCCTTTTTCCTAGGAAAAAAACAATATTGTGAAAATGGCCATACTCCCAAAATTGCTGCACAGATTCATTGCAATCCCAAATAGATACCATTAATATACCTTACAGATCTAGAAATTACATTTCCAAAATGCACCTGAACCAGAATAGATCTAGAATAGAAAAGCAATCCAGGTGACAAAGGAAAAGCAGGAGGTATCACAATCCCTGATTTGAAATTATACTACAAAACTATTGCGATAAAATCAGCATGGAACTGGCATAATGACAGACCTGAGCATCAGTGGAAGATGATGCAGACACAACTACAAGCATGCTCAGTGACCTTGTCTTTGACAAAGAGACCGACATGTTCGCTAGAAGAAAAGATAGCCTCTTTAGCAAATGGTGCTGGAAAAACTGGCTATCCACATGCAGAGGCTTAAAATAGGCCCATTCCTATCATCATGCACAAAACTGTAGTCAAAATGGATCAAAGATTTAAATATTAAAATTTAAACACTACATCTTCTGGAGACAAAAGTAATTAGAAGTCCTTAAGACAAGATTAGGTAGAGAATTCATGAACAAAAACTGCAAGGGAAATACTTCAAAGAATCAACAATAGAAATCTCATCTTTCTTGAAAAGTTTCTGTATGTCAAAAGAAATCACCAAAAGATTAAAAAGAAAACCCTCAAGTTGGGGAAAAAATGATAGCCCACTCTCCCTCAGACAAAGAACTTCTATTTAGAACACATAAAGAATTATAAATCAGACACCCAAAATTCAAACATATGTTCCAAAAATGGGCATTTGTAGAACAGACATGCTGGCACATGCTTGTAATCATAGCACTTGAGACAGGAAGATTGCTATGAATTCGAGACTACAAAAGTGAACACAAGGCCACCCCAAACTGCATAGTGAGATCCTGTGTTTTAAAAAAAAGGCATCTGAGATATAAATATTCAAAATCATTGGTCATTCAAAAGATGTAAATTAAAGCAAGGGTAAGATTGTTCCTCACACCAGAAACAATGACTATCATCAAGAAGTCAAGCAACATTAAATGCTAGAGAGGCTGTGAGCAAGATAGGAACCCTTCTCCATTCTTGGTGGGACTGAACACTGGTACAGCCATTATGGAAACCAGTATAGAGAGTCCTCAAAAAGATTAAGACCTGGTATGAGTCCTGTCATCTCAACACTGGGGAGGTTGTAGGAGGATCACTACAAGTTCAAGCTGTATAGTGAGACCCTGTACCAAAAACATTAAAAACTAAAAGCCAGAACTGGGGATCCCACTCAAGCCAGCTATTTCCCTCCTAGGTATTTTTCCAAAACAACTGAAATCATCACACCAGAGTGATATATGTGCAGCCGTGTTTGCAGCAATGCAACTTGTCATAGCCAAATCTTAGAAACAGCCCAAATGCCCATCAATTGAGCACCAAATATGTAAAAAAGATGTGGCGGTTTTTTATGCAAAGGAGCATCGTTTAGGTATAAAAAATAAATAAATAAATAAATAAACCCAAGGCTTTTGTAGATAAATGAAGACAACTAGGGACTCTATTGATAAGCGAAATAAATCAGACCTGCATATGCATATTGATTATCTTGGAGGCGTGAGAACGTGAAAGAGTAAATACGATCTGAAAGGTACAATGGATACTGTGAAAGGGAAAGAATTTTTTCAATGGGAAGGAAAAACTGTATGAGGAAAAAGACAAAAGAAAGAAGGGGAAAAGATGTCTATGTATATATCCAGGATAGTTGAGGTAATTGTACTGCTGATTTATGCTGGTCTTTAAAAGGAACAATAGCTGCTTATTTTTTTCCTTTTATTCTAATTTTTTTTCTTTTTAATTTCTTGTAACATTTTTAAAACAATTTTGAAGGTTTAT